>JAVJIF010029020.1:0-85115 GCA_038442645.1 Agave tequilana
TTTTAAGGGGGCATAAGACCACATTCTTAATGTATCCTGAACTCTGCGTCTGGATGAAGTTAAGGATTGCGGCCAGTGAATCACACTCAAATGCTGCGTCCTTCGCGTCCGCTTGAACCGCGTCTTCACTGGCAGGTCAGAATCGCGTGCCTCAGAGCCGCGTCTCTTTTTATGAATCGACGCTGTGTTTCATCAAAAGAACTTGTTTTACCTAAGTTCAGTATTCACAGTCAGTAAGGGAGCACAACCAAAATCTGTGATTGAGAGGTTGGATTCATCTACAGCGGGCAATGAAGATGGAACAAAGTTTCAACGACTTTTATTATTCAAAATGATTAAAATTAGATACAAACACTCTTGGTAAATAGAGTGTCCTTTTCTTTACAAGAAAAAAAAGAAGGCTAAAAGTCCTGGTTCGCCAAAGAACGGATTTGTTCTCTAAGGCGATGTATCTCATGTTTGCGCGCCTTCTCAACCTCCATGAGAGCTTGGACCCGCAACTCCTCCTCAGATAAGAACTTCTTCGTAGCCAGCTGTGTTGACTCCAACCTGGAGGAGTGAATGGAGAGGCTTTCTTCAATCTGCATCTTGGCAGCCTCCAGCCCTTCCAGCTTCTTCCTTGTAGTAGCAAGCTTCTGCTCATTGATTACAATCAAGGCTTCTGCTTTGGCTATGGTAGCCCGAGCACTGATGATAAACCTGCTCTGCGCTCTCCATGACGAGTTCAGATTCCCTTGAATGGCCAATCAGCCTTTGATGGTCCGCCTGAAAATGTTGGAGATGGTGGGTCTCTTCGGCTATTTGTTCCCTCATCTCCTTCCGCTCTTGTTCTTGAGCAGCGAGAAGCCTAGTCAAGGTTGCCTGGGCTTCGTGAACTGAACCGGCATCCTCCAAGACTTAAGCTCTTTCAGATCACTCCCCAACTGCTCCACCAACAGCAGACACGCCCTAGCCTGTGAAGGACCTCCAGTATGACCGATGTTCGATCAAATTCTCAAGAAGCATTCGGGCAAACTCGAAAGAACTGCCCCCAGAGAGGATGAGATCAATACACGATCGTATGGAAGTAAAGAACTGCTGCATCATTTGACGTGTCAGTTCTTCCATGATATCTCCGGCCGAGGAGAATTCTGCTGATGTGCACCCAGATCCCCTCTCCATCACTGGGCGAGGGATGGGAATCAACTCATCCTGTGCAGGAGTAGGGTCAACAATAGGCGCGACAGAAGCTGAGATGGTCGCCGGCACTTCCGGGGCGGTTGCCGTCATAGCAGCCTCCACGGCGACGGAAGTAGGAGCGAGCCTGGCTTCTCCGAAACCCTCAGCTGAGGGTTGAATTGTACTACCTGCGGGCTCAATGCTGGTGCCTCTGCTGAGCGATGCTGACTGCTAAGTCCTCTACCTGAGCTTCCTCAGTACCCTCTGCAAATTACAAGAATATCAGCTACGACAGTAAAGGAAAACATTCAAAATATCAATATTTCCTTACCTAGCTGAGGGCCCAAGATGGTGAGTTCTTAGGCGAATCCTGCAGGGTGGAGGTCTCCCTGACTTCGATGATTGCCCTCTCTTGAGGCATCCCAGTAATAGGAGCCTCAATTCTCTCCTGCTGGGCCAGCTCCTGTATCATCTCCTCGATCTGGGAGGAAGCAGCGGCCTCGCTAACCACGACCAGCCCTGCGATATGAAGCCAAATGAAAAAAGAAACGTCAAAATCCTTTTCCTAGTTAAAAGGATGAGTTAGGCAAAAGGAGTACCTTCAGCAGCTTCAGCAGGAATAACTGCCGCTGGTGGTGACCCCGTCACCGGCTCACACCCATATATTTCCTCCTCCGAGATGTGTGAGAATTTACTCGGATCAGGAGGAGCGGGTCATCGCCGAAGTCGACCTCATCGCCTGAATCATACCTTCTTCTTCAGACGAAGAAGACGATAGTGCAACGCGAGAAGCCTCGGCAACCGGTGGCCTTGCCACCAAATACCCCAGTGGTAGGGCTGGGGTCAACTACCCGAGGACTGGGGATTAATACACTAGGGGACCCAGGCTGTTGTGCCTCCCTTCTCTTATGAGCTGAGGAAGACCCAGGCTGAGTTGAGACCCCTGGAATCTCAACATCACCTCTGCTCATTATGTCGACTTCAAGCTGCTCAGCCTCGTCAGCGGCGGTGGGTTTGTCAGCGAACTCCCCTTCCTCTAAAATCCTGGGACCCCTACTGCGCAACCCACGGGTACGGACTAAGGAGGCGTCATCCTCATCTTTTGTTTCTTCCCTCTGTTCCTCAACACCAGAAGGATATCTTCGGACGGAGAAACTGCGGCCGCCAAGTCTCTCTCGGACCTTCTTTGGGGCAGGCTCAACAGTAGAAGTAGAGCCTTGAGGACGCTTACGCGCCACCTGTCGACCCTTTGCTGCTCGCGGCTCCTCCCTTGATACCCTTCTGGTCTCCTTCAGAGCCTTCCGATACTCCTCAACGCCTCGTGAGCGTTTGTTGGATCCCAACTTTGCTTCGTAAGATGCATTGATACTCTCGATGCATGAGTACTCCAGAGCAAAGTCAGGCGTTTGGTTAGCCTGGAAGTACCAGGTACAGAAGCTAAGGCTTGTACAGCCTTTCGGTTCCTTGGGGGGCAGACGAAAAAGCGCTTCCGTCCTCCGGTCACACTATAATACCAAGCCCGAGCACCTTTAAACAAGTTCCCACTGAAGGCGAATCGAGCATTGGGGTTACCGACATACAATTGATCATAGCTGAACTGTCGGGCGAAGCGATTCGGCATGTACGGCTCGATCGTGCACGAATTCCCTTGTCGGTAAAGCACATACCCGGGCCGAATGTTGACCAACCACCAGAAAACTCCCAATGACAGCCTCGTGAAGTCATCTGGGCCCACGAAGTCAGCGAGTTTATCCCTGAAAGATGCACCAGCAATCTCGGGGAAGCAGCGATTGAGCTGGTAGTTCAAAGCAGTTAGAATGCACCTCTGAATGAAATACATATAAGTATTACACCAGCTTGAACCCTCCAACCGCTGTACGAAGGGGTAAACCCCTCACTCCAGACACCGGCGTCATCTGGGATGGACAGTGCATAACGTACCAAGCCATTAGGTACGTGTAGGGAAGTTCAACCCGAGGGATGGGACGTTTTACCGTCGGCCTCCCCTCTGAGTCAACAATCGGCTCACCCTGGGAGTCGACAACCTTCTCTACCCTGCACAGACTTTGAGTTAAGGCCCACAACCCGCTTTAAATACCGGCCGCCATGGCCGGGAGGAGGGCTATGGGCCTACCATAAGCCAGGAGCACCGCCGGGTACACTACGTCGGCAACAATCACTTCATGTGGCAGTGTCGGCACCACACAGCGCTTCAACCACAACATTAAGAAGCCCGCCAGCAGTGCTCGATTGAGATAGGGGTTCGGGCTTGATGATGGAAACTTTCAAAAACCGTGTCGGGTTCGAAAGTATCCTCGTTCGACTCGCGGTGTAAGAGCCTACAGAAGCCTGAATCCTATCGGCAATCTCCTCGTCGGAGCTGGGAGCCAGTCGGGTCACTGGATGGTCTTTCTGATTGACGCCATTAAACAAGTAGCTTGCCCAAGACAGCTGCTTGACTCCCCTCGCCTTCCAAGAGTTATCTGGCCGCAAATGTGGAAGTAACGTAACACCTCCCAATAAGTCTCGTACACTCGAGGAGACGCTTTCTTCAAAGGTGAAGCTCCTCAGTGGTCGGGACGTATTCCTCATAGGGAGAGTCCCCCATTACCAGCCTCGAGACTTCGTACAACTCGTGCAGGGCAAGGCCCATCTCTCCGACCAGAGTGAAGAATGTCTCCGTTAGAGGATTGTAACGCTCCAGGACCCCAAAGAAGTTTTGAGAACTTGGTGGCATACCGTACTGCACGGCCCTGACCGCCTGGTACAATTCCACATGCTCCAACAGGCCTCCAAGATCGGCGAGGACGAAGCTCACCATCTTGCCCCACCAATACTTCTCAGTGGAATGGATCCACCCGGGCGAACGGAAGTCGACCGGAAAATCACCCCCACTTTCATGAATGCGTTGAGGAAGGTGGTGCCGAGTTTAGGAGTCTCTCCTACTGGGTGATCGGTCCTCAACAGCCTAGGAAACAGGCCGAAAACCTCCTTATCATGACCAGCATGATATACCTTCTTGGAGCCTAAGTTGCCGAGAGTAACCTCAGGGACGGGTCGGGAAAGCTCCCATGTCATTTTTTCGAGGGACGGACATGTGCTGGAGATAAGATAGTAGGTACATCCTCTCCATGTTCGGAAGGAAGAATCTTCTATCCCCTATCTGACGGAGCCATTTATAATCTCCGTCATGCAAAGAATAGCGCCTTCGCTAATATGGTCTCCAAAAAAGAAAGCAGGCTTCTCCATCGGAGCGCGAGCATTCATTGTGAATGTCGCGTCAGTCATAAGCTCCCGAAAGGTTGCCGCGTCAACATTGGTGAGCTTCTCCCTTCGCTCCTTTGACTTGTCGGCAGTCACAGGAGCAGTCCTTTGCAGCACAAAGGTTAAATCACGGTCAGCACCACCTACATGCCCGAAGTGGCGCCTCTTGGAGAGGGGCTGGAAGAGTGTTGCACTGCATAAGAAAATGACACTTGATCAGAAGTCTAAACGAAAATGATTAAGTGTCTATAATTCAGACGCAGAAGAGATACTGGACGCAGAAATTATCAAAATCCGCGTCCAGACCTGAGAATCCACGTCCAGACCTGAGGACCATGAGGCCAGCAGGGAGTCTGCGTTTTCAAAATCAAAGATTATGGAAAATATCTAAGTGCTTGGACTCGGTGCAAGATTCATAAAAACCAGCGTCTGATGTCACAGAACGCGAGAGAGAATCAAGTCTGCGTCCGGATCTTTCACAATTAGAAACATTCTAAGTGATGACTCCGGAACGCAAGGCTTACTGGCACCCTATGTTCAACAAACAAGTACATCCTCAAGCGGATAAAAGCGATAGGGTCATCAAACCTGCGCCTTGTTTGTTAACTCAAAGACCGTGTCTGAGAACCAAATGCGGTTTCGAATCCATGTTGGAGGTTCTCCTTCAAAGAAAGGATTTTAGGGTTATAAGAACTCCATAAACCCCTCTAATGGCGAATATCAAGCCTGATGGCGTTATACCTGAGATAGGGGCTTCCTGCACGGAGGAACCGCCCCTTTGGGCCTCAGTGACGACCGCCTTCGACGATGAAGCAGTTCGCTTGGCCTTGGGTGCCATTGCGAAGCAAGAATCTAATGCTAGACGGAAGAGAAGGGAACAAGGAGAACTTCTTTCTCAAAACCTTAACAGATGCAAGCGAAGATGAAAGAGAGATTGATAATGACTCTCTCAACGACTATCGCCTTTTATAGGCACGGTGATTCGCAAAGATACGCGGCGCTTGGCTCGACGCCGAATCACTGCCTGACGCGTGGACTGTGCATTTAATGCAGCGTGAAGTTCGCACGCCAAAAAGTAAGTGTCCCATCGGCTCCACAAGACACGTGGCAGTGCACTCATGGCATGGCACAGATTCGCACCCAACAGCCGCGCCCCTTCAATGGACGCATCCCTTCAGCTAGGCCATTGTTGCGTCCATCAAGTCGCGTCTTTACTCCAAAAAGATGTGTCTCTCAAAAGTTCGCATCCTTCCAATCAGCCCAAGAATCGCGTCTGAACAACAGTCGCGTTTTCATTCCAAAAGATGCAGCCCTATGAAAGTCGCAACTTTAAAGCTGGCGTTCAATGCTCGCTTCTGCAGAACAGTTCAATAGTACACTGGCACAAGCAGACGACCGTCCACTCCTGGCTTTAAAGTGCACCCACGACAGACTTAAAGCAATCGGGGAGGTTTAAACTGTGCATTTAGACACTCAACACGATCAACTTTGGTGGCTTCAAAGAGTTCCACAGTACACTCACGAAGATCATACTCCAGACAAGATCAAACTCGGAGCATTGACAGTCCAGTCATAAGGGCGAGCTCAGCTAGAGTCCAAAGTATTTCGAAATCTGTCCCACTTAACTGCGGAATATCGAAAACTTTGGAGGGGGTTCTGTAGGCTATCTAAAAATCACTAAAAGACAAGCCATTAAAAAGCAGAATTCCAAGTTCTAAACGCGAGGCTCGATAGCCGCGTCTCAGCCAACACAGTAGCATCAAGGCGTAAGGGTCGAAACCCGCGTCTCAGCCGCACCAAGGCGCGAGGGTCGAAACCCGCGTCTCAGCAGCATCAAGGCGCGAGGCTCAACAGCCGCGTCTCAGCCACACCAAGACGCGTAGGTCAAAACCCGCGTCTCAACAGCTCCAAGGCGCGTGGGCTGATACCCGCGTCTCAGTTGTAACTGTCCCGGTTTTCGGGGCCAATCACGGCCCACATAACGGGGAAAGTTAGCCCCCATTATGGAGTATTTTAGGAGGCACGTACGCACCTGAAACCCTATAAATAGCCCCGTCGCTATGAAGAAGGGGTCGAATTTTCGGACGAATTGAAGAGAGGGGATTGACAGTCGAATTTTCGGTCAGAGGACTTCTGGAAGAAAAGAGCTCTGAGAGAAAAGAGAGAGAGTTAAACCCTTCAGAGAACTTGCTGTGTTCAAGTTGCTCTTTGCCTACCTTCTCTTTGAGAGTTTTGGTAGACAGAGCTGAGTTACTCCATCTACCATCAGAAGAGGAGATCCCTGGAAGGTCTCGACGGTCACCCGGTCAACGGAGAACAAGATTCACTCTCCATCGCCACTTGAAGAACCCAGCCTTAAACAAAGGGAGGTTCAAGATCAAGACTCAACATCCTCCCTCCCTTGTAATCGGAAGACCGATCTGTTGTAATTTTTTATCCAATCAAAAGAATTTTACAATCGAATCCTCCTTTTTCGACGCATACAACTAGAAACAAATCTAATGAAGTCTCTTGAGCAATCTTGAAGTCTTGAGCCATGCAAAGCCTAGCTAGAGCCTTCTCTTCTATGTTCCTTCCTTGATGTGCATAAGCCTTCTTTGCTTCATGAACCTAGAATTTCTTGCAAAAGCAAAGGTCTCCAAATATGGTACTAACTTGAAACTTATCTTGAACAAACTTATTAGTACCAAATAGCTCTTATTTGTTTTGTTATCATCAAAACTCTAAACAATTGGAGAGTGTAACCTTTTGGGCCAACAGTATTCGCTTTGGAGAAATTCCGCCCATACCTACTTGGGACCAAAACCACAATATTCACCGACTATTCTGCACTTCGATACCTAATGCTCAAAAAGGATGCGAAGGCCCGACTCATTCGTTGGATCCTCCTCCTTCAAGAATTTGATCTCGAAATTCGAGATAAAAAGGGTGTTTAAAATGTCATCGCAGACCATCTCTCTCGTGTGCCAAACGCACCTTCCGAAGAATTGCCCATCAATGATAATTTTCCCGACGAACAACTTCTAGCCATATCTACGGAACCATGGTTTGCCGACATAGTTAATTACTTAGTCACAAACTAAACACCACCTAATGGTCAAAACAGGATAGATGCCGATTCTTGTCTCAAGTCCGGTATTTCATATGGGAGGATCATTACCTTTTCAAATATTGTAGTGACCAAATTATTAGGAGATGTGTTCCAATGAGGAAACTAGAAGCGTTCTAGCCTTTTGTCACGAATTTGCTTGTGATGGAAACGGTCCCACAAAACTGCCAAAAAAGTCCTACAAAGTGGCTTCTATTGGCCCACTTTGTTAACGACGCATTTGACTTTTGCAAAACTTGCACAAGATGCCAAATGATAGGAAGGATTTCTAAACGTAATATGATGCCCTAAATTCAATTCTAGAAGTAGAACTTTTTGACGTTTGGGGCATTAATTTTATATGTCCCTTCCCTAATTCGTTTGGGCACCAATACATCTTGTTGGCTGTAGATTACGTATCCAAATGGTTGAAGCCGTCCCTTGCAAGACAAATGACAACAAAGTTGTTGCCAAATTCTTGAAAGAAAACATCTTCTTACGTTTTGGAACCCCTCGTGCCATAATTAGTGACAATGGTACACATTTTTGCAATAGAACTTTGAAGCTCTTATGCGAAAATATGCCATAGCGCACAAGTTATCTACACCGTATCATCCTCAAACCAGTGGACAGGTAGAAGTTTCCAATAGGTAAGTTAAGCTTATCTTGGAGAAAACTGTGAATAAAAATAGGAAGGACTAGTCCACCAAATTGGTAGATGCCTTTTGGGCATATAGGACAGCCTTTAAAACAATTCTAGGAATGTCTCCGTATAGACTAGTCTTGGAAAGGCTTGCCACCTTCCGGTTGAGTTAGAGCACCGAGCTTTATGGGCAATTAAGTAGCTGAATTTCAATTTAGATAAGGCCGGTGAACTTTGAAAATTGCAAATTTCTGAACTTGAGGAGTTGGGGAGCGAAGCATATGAAAATGCGAAAATTATGAAAGATAGGGTTAAGGTTTTTCACGATAAGTTCATCACTAGAAAAACTTTTGTCCAAGGACAAAAAGTGTTACTCTATAACTCTAGACTTCATCTCTTTCCCGGCAAGTTAAAATCAAGATGGACAGGGCCTTTCATTGTTAAGACTGTATTTTCACACGGAGCCATAGAGATATACGACCCTAAAAATGGAAATGTATTCAAGGTAAATGGTCAACGTCTTAAAATATTTTTGGAATCAGTACCGGAAGTAAATGCAGCCATGGGACTTTTTGACCCAATGTATCGGTAACTCTATCTCTCTGCCAATTCATGCATTCATGCATTTCATTCATACATTGGGGACAATGCATGAGACAAGTGTGGAGGAGGGTAAAACCTTAATTTTATTAAAAAAATAAAAAAATGAAAAATATATATATATATATATATATATAAATCTTTTTTCCTTTATATTTTAACATTGTTCTAACATAGAAATTTTTTTTCTTTATATTGTTCTAACATAACAATAAAAATAATAAAAAATATAATAATTTTTTTTAAGATACATAGTAGAAAAAGAAGACAATATTTTGACTTATCTTTTGAAAGAAATCTAAGTTAATCTTAAGAGTTAGGAAAATCATGATTAGGATTTCTAAAAACTTGGTCAAAATAAAATAAATTATTGGATTTTTTAGGTATAGGAGGAAAAATTGAATAATAATTAGTCTTAATTTTTACCTTAATAAAATGTGCATTCCCAATACACTTCCACATTTAGGATTCTAAGACAGACTCTTGTGCTTATAAAAAAAATATATATAAATGAAGCTGGATACATGTGCCTCAAGAAGCATAAGTATTCACGCTTTACGGTGATTTTATAAATTAAGACCTTGATTTTGTGGCCTAGTTCACTCGAATCCTTAAGTCCGTGGGTGTTTTCTCACCCGGTGCCCTAAAACTAGCCAGTTTGGGGCCACCGACCTTAGGTTCGCTACATGGGTGGATTAGAAAGCCTAAGAAAACTAAGAAATATTATTTATATATGTACTAACACATCTAATAGTCAATTAGTTAGGTATGAGGGCCTCAAGAAGCCTTGATACTTACACAAAAGAAAATTAGATGAGTTATACATATTAAAAAAAAAAGAGAAAATAATAAAAAGAGACATGAGAGTCCAAGTTAAAGAATTTCTAGTAAAGATTCACAAGGATGCATATGACTTAGGGTAACGAAAGAGACTATACAAAAATTCAATTTTGATTCTTACCTAAAATTGATAACAAATTATTATATAAAGACTAAGTCTAAGAATGAATAAAAATGATAATCCTAAAACTTATAGATTACTTAGTTTCTTCAAACATATTTCAAATATTTCGTTCCTTTTTCAACATAAGTAACTAAATAATAAAATTCACTAACATTTTCCTTTTTATAGATTTTGTGGGTGAAATCCACTGAAAACCCTCACGAGACAACACTCGTCCTCTAGGGTAACTTAGGGGTTTAACGGCTTGTTGCGCATGCTAAGTGCAACCGTGATGCCTACGAAAGTGAGTTAGGATAGATTAGTTTTTCTTTTCTTTTTATCTTTCTTTTTGATTTTTACTCGAGGACGAGCAAAAAGATAAGTGTGGGGGTGTGATAGGTAGTAAAAAAAAGTGCATATTTATCATTATATTTACCATCATATTTCCCTATTTATTCTTTTTTTATGCACTACTACTAATGTTTTATTGTTAATTTGTGCATGCCTTGAGTAATTAAAAAAATAAAGAAATAAAGCCTGAGTGAAGCCAAAAAGCCCATATGCAAAAGTTGTAGTAATTTAGAAGTTTCTACATTAGCTAACCTAATCTAAACTTGGATTTTAAATTATTTATTTAAAATCTAAGGGAGGAAAGGAAGGATAAAATAGAACTCCTAATTGCTAGAAGAGGAGGAAAAGGATAGATGAGATGGACTTCTACTCAACCCTAGTTGTTTGTAAGACAAGGCTAAAGATAAAAGGAGAAAAGTTTAAAGATAAAAATCCTTTTACAAATTCGGATTTATGATAACTTGCTTCCCAAGTTATCTCTAGTTCTCAAGATAGAAGGTTTAAATACAGAATCTAAAAGGAGAATCCCAGATGAACGGACCAGAGGAGGCCACGCAAGAAAGCGCGTGGCCATTTGCCAAGCTTTGGCCGCGAAAACGCGGCCTTCGTGGGTGAGTTGTACTGGGACTCTACTTCCTATATCTCTTATAAATACCCCTGCAGAGCAACAGAGCCAGGGCATCGAGCGACTAAAGTTAGAATTTTTCTTTAGATCTTTTTCTATTTCTAAAATTTCTTGTATTTTTGTTTTTATTTGAAGAAGATTATTTTGAAGAACGAGGAGCTTTGTAAATTTGTCAGTGACACCCAATAAAGGTTACTCTTTTCTTCTTTCCAATTTAATTCCGCTTTCTTGCTTAGATTAATTATTTATTTCCTTCTTTTATTTTCTGGCAATTCTTTTGATTCACATAAAAACTTGAAAATAACATTAAAAAAGATGAATAAGTAAATTAAAATCATAATTTGCTAATCTCTCGATCAACCCTAATTTAGTTTAAAAAGTGAATTGATTGGTAGCTACTATTAGAAACCCTAGAATTAAAAATATCTTCTTGAAGATGAATTGATTAGGTTTACTTGAATCTAGGTTACACTTTTTAATGGTTCTTCATAATTCATACTTAAAAACCTTGATAGCATAAATTTAAGTTAAACTTTTCTTATGCTATGCTTTGAAATTAGGATGAACAATTGTTTAATCATTATTAATATACACTAGTTAGGGTTCAATATTATTCATTTTGCTTGAATAGAAATTAATAACCTAAGGTGGATGTTTATTATTTCAATATGATATTCATTATTTGAGACTAATACTATGGGTTGTGGTAGATGATTAGTAAACTATATTTCTCAAAATCAATCAAATTTATTCAATCTCTCTCTTTCTTCTGTTTTAAGTGAAATACAGAGAAGATCGTTCTGAAACGCTTGCATCGCATCCTTCCCTGTGGATCGACCCATCTAGCCTTTGCTACGCGGTTAAATTGAAACGAGACTGAGACTTGCTAACTCTTAAACTATTTTTAATACAATTCTCGTTCCAATCAGATATCCATCACCATAAGCCATCAACGTCACTTGCAAGGACAAGGCAACTTCGAGGTTATCGGTTTCATTTGGATCCACAAACACAAAAAAGGGAAGCGAACAAAAATAAAGTACATACAAAGAAAAACTACAGATTCGATTTTATAACAATAAGAGAAAAGAAGAAAATCTTACCCGGTGTCACTCTCAGCACAAGCTTCATTCTCATTCTCCTATGAAACTCTGATCTCCTCTGATTTACATAAATTAAAACTGAAAATTACATTAAAAGAAAAACAAAAATCTACACTACAAAGAATGAAAAAGTAGACTAAATTCTATCTCTGCCTAGTCGTTCCCTTACTTGAGATTGTAGGTATTTATAGAAGAAATGCAGAGGTTAGAGGAGTATGAAGATAGGAAAAGCTGGCTATTTCTGAATTTGAATCCTCCCTTTATCTCCAAACTTGATTTGATGTGGATATTCAGTTCTGATCTGCAGTTTGTTGGCGTGTTGATTGCTGAATATCACTTATCAAATGACAGAATTAGAAATAGTGATCAACATAAGAGTTGTATCCCTGTAAGTTTGCTTTCTGGATCATCTTAAATCAGCAGATTTCAGAATTGATAGCGAAAGTTATGATTCAAATACTAAAATGTATTCAGTCAGAATCTGAGTCAAACTTGCTTCATCTCATCCGTTGATCTTCTCTCTATCCATTTATCTCTCTGTATTTGATATTATCCTCGGTTGATTTTTAGCTAACCAAAATGGATTTATAGAAATCTGAATTTTACCGGTTTTCATTTGGTGTTATCTTTCTGATTTGCTCTGATCTTCAGCTGAACATTTGCCCAAATCCTTGATTTGTTCTAACTAGATCTGGGATCATCCTCAGCTAACCAAATAGATCCAATTAAATCTGATTTTAACTTGTATTTATTTGTTTTAATTCTCTTTTCTTCATTATTATCTTCTGTAAAATAGATATTTAAGACAAGAAAATTAGCATATTTATTACACGATAAATGTAGGAGTGTAATGAAAAGAATATAAAATATATGTACGATCAACCGACGATGTACTTTCTCCAGCCATCTTCTCAACTGATTTCTCAAAGCAATGGAGTTAGATAAAACAAACTAGATAAAAACAGGATCTTTACCTCCACGCGAAACCCTCGAAGTCCAAATTGATTCCTCGAGCAATCTACACGCTGTTTTGAAATCGACACCCTCCCACAAATAGTCCAAACGCTGCTCCGAGATCGACACACAATCTCTGCCAAACAGAAACTGATGCCTTTGGAATCAACACACGATCCCACGACGAACCTGGGATGCTCTGATACCAATTGTTGTGCGCAAGATAACAACCTCTCTGAGGAATCTGCCAACCAGGTGGAGACTGATGCAGCCGGAGATGTACCAACACGACAAGAAGAGAGATCAATAGAGAAAAGCAATCAACACAGTATTTAATGAGGTTCAGCAATGTGCCTACGTCCTCGGGGCAAGTGAGAGAGAGATTTTATTAATTCAACAATCAATACAAATTAATACAGAGGGATACTTGAGGGAACTTTTAGAGATACAATACATGAGGGCTCTAGCCCTTATTTATAGCCACAGAGTCCCAGGGTTTTAGGAAACTCTGATTGGATTTGATCCCAACCAGAAAAGGAATCCGAATTTAGAAAAGAAATCCGAAACGCGTCTGTCGGTCGACCGGCCGATCGACCGCTCTTTGCCACGGTCAATGGGCAGTCGACCGGGCTAATCCTGTGCACGTTGTGCACACCGGTCGACTGCCCAGTCGACTGGTCCCTCCTCCGGTCGACCAGGCGGTCGACCGAGGTCTTCTCAGGCCTACTACACGCGCCGCTTCTTTTACCGATCGCTGTACTACCTTCTTCCATCTCCTCTATCTCCTCTCTCCCTACACATGCATTATCAAAATCTATTGCAAGAATCTTATTAATCAAATCATATTCTTTCACAACGACGTTTATCAACCTATAAATATTAGAAGTAATATGTCTTTCATCAAAGACTCTAAATGCAATTATTATTTTTGTAAGTACCATTCACGATCTAACCAATGACATGTGATCCTCATGTAAGAATATTGTTGCCGATGATCAGTCCATATATCGCTACATATAGATACACGCCCATCAAAAGTGATAAAAAAATCATATAATTCTTTTTTTCTTTTTCTATAAAGTTTATGAACTGTGTATGTGAGAGTAGTCCTGACCACTCTAGTTGCGTGAGAATTTAATGCATTTTGACAATAAATTATAAGTCTAATTTTCACCAAAACTAAAAGATAAGTGTTCAACAAAATCATTCATACTAATTTATCTCTATTTTTAATATCAGAGAAATGAAATATTGAGGGAGGTTATTGGTAGCGTATCTTGATATTTGAGTTTGTATTTTTTGAGACCGACTTTGACAAGGATGTCCTCTTTCCATATGTTTTCGATGTGTCCCATAAGCAGCGGAGGTGGATTATTTATAAGTCTTTGAATAATGCTTGTAATTTACACTAATGATTGTACCTGTATCATTCTTGATTTTGTAAAATGATTCACGAAAAGATCAGATTTTCATTTTTGGCTAGCGGTATCATCTTCGCTTCTATCACCTTCTTGTGTTTGAGACCTTTAGTCGGAATATTGACTTGCGCTCTTCTGCAGGATGTAGTTCTAATTCTTCATCATTGGCGCACATCACTGAATATGATGTTGATTGCACGCAATCAAAGATATCATCTCTGCCAGCGAATTGATTTTTATCGACCTTTCCCTCGCCTCTTATCGACGAATTTCCACTTGCCGTAGTGATGGAGAGCAAGAAAATTGAAGAGTATAAGAAAATTGGAGAGAAAAGAGAACTTAAAAATTAGAATATAGTAGAAAATTTTGTCAAGAAATTTTATAAAGAATTTTGCAAAGAGCTTTGTAGAGAATTTTGATGTGGAGAATGGGAGAAATAGGATGCTATTTGTATATTACAAAATTTATTTTAAAAATTAATTTTTAAACTTAAAAAAAACTCACAGTCAAATTTTGGATCGTTAGAGGGAGACTGGCCAGCCAAAAAAAATAAAAAGCTCAAAGGCCAAAGGGCCAAAAACCCAGGTCTGCAAGCCGACCCAAAGGCCACAGGGCTAAAAAAATAAAATAAACAAAACCAGGCCGAAGGGCAAAAGGAAAGAAAACGGTTCAGGGCCCAAATCTTTGGTTCAGGTTTCGGTTCTAGTTCTTAAAACACGACTAGTTCTTAAAACACGAAACCGGAACCCGACCGGCTAGGGCTCGGTTCCAGTTCGACTTGGAAATCGCGGAACCGGCAGCCAGTCTGGTTTCGATTTTCGTACCATAGTTCCGATTCAAATTCAGTTCACCAATTCGAACCAAAACCGTGATCGGGTTTAAGTACGATATGTGTTAATATTACTTGGACTGAAACTGGCCTTAATCTTATCCTCCGGATTTAACTATAATTCATTATAGTCTATTGTATTTTTAAAACCTTTTGTTATTTTTATGAAATCATGAGAAAGTTTGTGATAATAATATTCTTAAATTAAGCCTCATATATGTGCATATTGATCAACACTAGCACTCTCCTATCTGGAAAAAAGACTCAAAAGCATAACCAATAACCAACCAAAGGTAAAGTACAAATATCACATAATAAACGGCACGAAAATACGCAGAAACATCACATCTCCTGACTGGCCTTGATCCCCAGAATGTGCTTTTCCTTATGTGACCTTCTTTCGTCTGAATTTTATTCCACCAGGTTTGAAATAAAGAAAAACGAAGAGGAAAAAAACAGAGCATATTATAACATAATGTGTTCCAACTCTTCCTCTTCGCGATGACCGTTTTGTTTCTGTCATGCTCGAAGTAAAAGCCTCAATTGAGAATGGTCAACTATGAACAATTAATATGAAAAATCTTCAATCCTTCTTTCTTTAGCCTTCTAGATCTATACAAGGCAAGTTCAAGGATTGAGATCAATTAATGCAACAAAACTACTTGAATTGAATCTACAAAACTTTAATGAACCCAGGAGAGGGTACACAGTGCGCAACATACATGCAGAAGAAAAGCAGTCAAGGATAAAAACACATGCATTCCAGTCTGACATTCCTGTCAAGCAACAAACAAATTTAAATGGAACAACAACAACAACAACAACAACAACAACTGTGTGCTTACATGAACTTTTTGATTTAAAGCAGCAGCTAATGACAAACAAAAGAGAAATTCTTCCATTTGATAGTCACCCGGTCGCATATCCTGCGAATCTGCTATCTGTAAGAGAAGCCTCTAGCTACCCTAACGCCTACCTAATCATCAGAAGAATTACTCCACAGGTTACAACAGTATGATAGTGTTAGGGATTGAAGAATGACTGACGACTCCGCTTCTATTCTCCAGGTAAGGATAAGTTGATGTCGGGAGAAGGCTTGTGCTCTGACGATGATGATGACTGCAGCTGCAATCCATGCCAGCCCACTGTCGATGGATGCAAGGAAGTTGCAGTCGAATTTGGATTGGTGATTTTGATGTTTTCCGGCTCACCATGATTGATGTTAATGTGCTCTGGTAATGTTGAGGTTGGGGTCTGGCACTGGCAGTCATCATCTGGGTTTGCTTGGGATAAGGGTCTGGCAGCAGTTAACGTAGCAGGGTGTGGCGAGAAGCTCGAAGATTCAGGATTGGATCTCTTTTTATGTTCCTTGAAAGTGTTGGGCAAGAAACTCCCAACTACAACCTGGAAAATTAATAAGAAACACATTAACAAATATGATATCAATTGTAGTAGCAACATAAAATGTCGCATTTAATCTAGAAAGCAAAAACTATACCATATCCATGCCCTTCAATCCTACAGTAAGTATGGATCTGTGGGATTATAATAAATTTAAAGCATGTTGAGGATAATAAGACCACAAGAATCACAACTACTATCATTTCTCATCCTGTTTGACATGAGAACTCGCGAGTCTTGGGCACACTAAAAAAGTCGGTCAGCAAAGATCCAAGTCCTTCATTACCCCGACTCGGTACAGGCATATATGGCTAATTGAGCAAGATACAGCCCAGTCCAAGTTCAACGTCTTGCTCAACAGAAGCAACTGACGCAGACAAGGAAGTGAACGTCACCGGTTAGATCTCGTTTTAGCGTCAACCCTAAAAGATACCTTCAGATAGGATAATACTCGAATTCATGAGCAAAATAACTTGAATCCACGAGTAAAGATAAACAACTCGAATTCACGAGCAATTGGAGAGAGAAACTCAATTTTATTGATTAAAACTTAGATCTAAAACCAAAGATACAATGGTCATGAATAGGCAATGTTTTAAATATCAGATTTCGGTGATATACCGGTCGGCAAAATCCGGATACCGGGTGATATATTGCGGTATGGTACTAAATACCGATTGGTATATCAATAGTCAATACATATAAGACATTATTAAAAAAAAAGGTTACTATCTAAAAATCATATAAAACATCATTGAAATACCACAATGAACATAGAATAAAATTAAACGATCTCTCAAGTAAAAAAAAATTGTTATCCAAATAAGTAATTATATCGGCGGATATATCAAATATTTCATCTCAGATATCGGTCGATATATCGGCCACATGGCGATATATCGGCCCATATCAGTCCAAAACGATATCCGGTAAATTTTTGCACTTATCGTATTGTTTTGAATAAATACTGGTATCTCGGCCGATATACTGGTATCTTGGCCGATATACTGGTATATCGGCCGATATTTAAAACAATGTGAATAGGCTTCAAAAGTAAAAGTCTAATCTTACTAGGAAATTAGAAATAAATAAAACAAAACAAAACAAATTGAAATTCAAAACGGACCCGAAAATCAAATCCTAAACAGAATTTGAAACAGCTGATACGCGACTAGTGGTTAACCGGGACGCCAACCACTTAGTCAAAATACGCATTGTCGGTCGACTGGGTGGACCACTGGCTAAGAGACTCAGCTCTCTGGTCGATTTTCTGCTCTCTGATCGGTCGACCGGTCAGTCGACTAGCAGCTGAAAAACACCTAGAGGGGGGTGAATAGGTGTAAGTGCTAATTTAAGAAACTTAATGCAAACTAAGTGCGCTAAATGCGGAAGCTAATGCAAATTATGCACAAACTAATACAATACAACAAGTGTAGCCGAATTCCCCTTGCGAGGCTCTGGACTAACTCCCTTGATTCCCCTTGAAATGGGTTGAGGTGCTATGTGAAGCTCTTGTTGGATGAGTATAAGTTAGGCACACACACACAAGCAATCCAAGCAATATGAAATACACACAATCAAGCCAAGCATATAATAGATATGACAATAAGAAATGCAAGGCACAACACAAGCAATATATGATATGAATGAATCAATGCTCAACACAAGCAAGTATGATATGATGATGAGTATGATGCTTTGCACAATTATAAGAGAGAGAGAGTTAGAGAGACAATGGATCAAAACGCAAACACCAAGATTTGTTTCGAGGTTCGAGCACCTTGCTCTACATCCCCGCCTACACCACCGTGTAGGATTTCCACTATCTCAACTCCCACTGAGGGAACCTCTACCAAAGAGGATTTCTTACAACTCTAGGAGTACCAAACTCCTCTCTCAAACAACAACCTCCTCACAACCGAGGGGTTAGGCCCGTAGCCAATACAACAACCAATCCACACACCTCTACCGAAAAGGCTCACAACCAAACTCCACCTCTACCGAAGAGGCTCACAACCAATACCACTCCGATCACCTCTACCGAAGAGGGATACAACAAATGAAGGAGGGTTTACAACAAGTGGTTCAAAACCACAAACTCTCTTTTCTTTCTTTTTCCACAAAACAAAGATCCTAATAGTTTAGGATAGAAGATATAGCTCAAGTGTGGAATCAAAGTGTTTTTGGAAACAAGCAACAAAGAAAAACTACTTGGGAAATCTCTTGTATATGATAGAAAATGAAATACCAAATCAAAATCCCAAAACCTAGTTTTCTTTGATTTTCTAAAAACCCAAAACAAATAAGATGAGAAGTTTTAAAGCCCCAAAAACTCTTTTAAAACTCTTTTAAACACTTCAGAAAACTAGTATTTTTTCTCTTAAAAAACTTGGCCAAAATCCCCAAAGAGATGGGGTTTAATAGCCCCTATACAAAACTAGCCGTTAGGCTGAGTTGGCAGTCTGACAGACTGCCGGTCGACCGGTCCGGTCGACCGCCAACGGTCAGAATTATGACCGTTGGGCAACTGCGGTCGACCGGCCCGGTCGACCGAAAAAAACCCGAGAGCAGAGCTCTCAACTCGGTCGACCGTCCCGGTCGACCGTGTCTGTGCCTAATAGACGTGCACGTCTGTGCACGTCGGTCGACCGTAACGGTCGACCGGCCCTTGGTGCGGTCGACCGTCACGGTCGACCGACCAGCCTGTCAGCACAAAACACGGTCAGAAAATTTTGGAAAAATATTTTATAAAACCTTTTATCATTTCTGAAAATTCCATAAAACTTGTTTTATCATTTTATGTTGAAACATAAACATGTGATAAAAATTTCAAGACAATATATCAACATATCAATTCATTTTTGTGTCTTGCCAATTTTATCAAAACAAAACTTGTATTTTTATCAAACTTGATTTTTCCAAAACATGAATAGGAATATCAAAATAAGTTTGTTTACCAAGTTAAAGCATGTATGTATAAATAGAAAACATCTACTATACATATAACATATGTAAACTTGTTTGATCAACTATTCATAAAAACCAAATATCAAATCATAAAACGTGTGTGTTTTGTGTTCACTTGAGCATATCAACTAAACTAAGCTTTACAAATGGATCTAAAACTCTATCTAAACTAGGATACCTAAGTCTTCTTGATGATCTTCATCTTCAAGTAGACTTGCTCCAAACTCCGTGATTTTCCAAGTGCAAAGGTATGATCTTTAAGCTTTGGCACCGGAATCATCATGGAATAGCTTCTAATCATCTTGTTGAAGCTAGTCACCAACCTAATATCCTGTTAATGATCTGAAACTTAGAAACACAAGAATATTAGTAAACATAACTACATGAGTTGATCATCATCAAAACTAGAGTGGAAAGCCATTGGGCCAACAATCTCCCCCTTTTTAATGATGACAAAACTCATGGAGTTATATATGCATGGATTAAAGATAAGCTTCAAGGAAGCTCCCCCTTAACTCATGCATAGGGATAAACAATAAATATATGCAATGAATATCAAGCATGAAACATGCATATGCATAAACAATAATTAGTTCTAGATATCAAATGGAATAATCAAAACAAAATAAGTTCTAGATACCAATTACAAAGCAAACTCTATATATCAATTAAACTTAATATTCTTGAGATTAAAACATAATATATGCATATAAAACATAAGCATGCATATAAAAAGCATGTACCAATCATGCATTGAAGTAATTTGAGTTTTATGTATGCATGTTAAACTCTCAAATAATTCTCCCCCTTTTTGTCAATCATCAACAAAGGGTAAACAATCAAAACCATAGATAAAATGCAAACAAAGGGGTAAAAAATCTTTCTCCCCCTTTTTGTCAATCAAAACAATGCAAACAATGTTCTCCCCCTTTTTGTCTAAAACAAAAAAATCAATAAGGGGTGACTACAAACATGATATCAATTAAAAAATATGTCAATGAAGTATCTTGATACCAATAAATAAGGATCAATATATGTTATATGCTATATACATTCATGAAGAGGAAGACGCTAAGTTAGCTTCCCTACACATATGCATTACATGAAGAAAGGATGACAAGCCCCAATTCACATAACACATATTATGTAATGCATAAGAGGAGATGTGAAGCTCCCCCTACACACGTATATCATATAAAGAAGAGTTGTCAAGCTCCTCAATTTATAATATACTCAACATGAATCTATATGTAAGAGAGATGTTAAGCTCTCCTTGCATATAGGAAATACAAATCAAAACTTTGAATATTTTCTTTAAACAAAATTTAGGAAATACCAATTGAAATACAAAATCATATTTTCTCCCCCTTTATGAAATACAAACTAAAGTCATGCATAGTCTTGATAACAATTTAAAAGTAATCAATTTAAACAAATTGAAAATCAAGCACTAGCATAAACACAAACATATATATGTATGAAAAATAGATACCAATAGAAATTGATATACTTGGAATTTAAAGCATACATACATACAAAACATATATGAGTATACAAGAAGATCAAAATGATACCAATTGAAAGAGTTCAATGATATCAATTGTCATAGCAATAAGTTCAAGTGTATACATCATATCATCTACCACCCAATCATAATTCAAGTTTTAAAGATTTTCAATTTAGGGCATACATGAACATGATCTCCCATCCTACCGCCCTTAGAAGGAAGGGGTTTTCAAAGATAGATTTGAAAATGTAGTTTTGTTTGAAAATCACTACCAAAATGAAGAACACCGCAACTAGTTAAATGGAAAACTTGTTAACTAGCACGAAATCCTTCAAGTAAGGAATAAAACAAAATTGAAATTCACATGATAATCATCACTCTAACCAATAAAGCATAACTCATGAGAAACAAAACATGAGCAATAGATATGAGTGTACAAATAATATGTGAAGATCATAATCATGAAAAATATTTCATTAAGCTCAATTATTCCTTAAAACATAATTCCATCAAAAACATGAAAAATCATATAAAACTCCTTATTTAATCTTCAAGGCATATGTATGTCTAATACAAGCTAAAATATACATACATATCCAAAACTCAACGAGTCCACTAAATGAATATTCATGAAGGCACGTGGCTCAAAAGATGTATATGTATAAGATTAGTTTGAACTAGATGGACATATACATGAAGTTAAACATAAATACATGAAACATGAAAAACTAAATTTTCATCACAACAAATTTCATTTCAAGGTATATGTATGAATTGTCAAACATGAAGTATACATACATATCCCTAAACACAATTGAGTCCAAATATAGATTTGCATGAAAGGCAAATGACTCAAGGGGTATACATGTATATCTTAAAGTTTGGCAATACAAACATATACATGAAGTGAAACACAAATCATAAAACAAATCCAAAAATGGAATACAAGTTTGAAATGTATGAATCATCAAAACTAGACTATACTAGCACATCTAATGGGTTCAAATAAGCAATCAAGCTCAACATATATAGATTTATTTGTAGCCCACTCTATGTACAAGTATATAACTAGTCTTAATGAAAACAAACATCTAAACATATATTCAAAACATGAAGCATCAAAACAAATATAAAAGTCATCATGATAAAACTAAAATATGATTACTATGTAAATTCACATGTATTAGATTCATGATGTACATTATAGCTTAAACAAAAGTGAGAACACTAAATATGGGTTCATATAAGCATATGTGTCTCAAATACTATACATGTATGTCAAGGATCTAATAAACATGGAATGAACATACTAATCCATAGACATCAAAACATGCTATAAACATTAAAACATGGAAAGCATGTAAACAATAAATGGGAGTAAAGGATTGTTACCAAAACCGAAGAAGCAACTCTCCTTGTCTCCAAAACATGGTGGTCATCTCCACCAAATCTTCCCTTGAAAGTGATGCATCCAATTTGATTTCCATGAAGTCCGGAACGCATCCACTCCAAGGTGTCATCACTCTCACGTCATGTGAGAGCCCACACCTACATCAAAAACTTTAGGGGTGGTCTTTGGTACCCATTGTCTTTTGGGTCCATGGGGGTTAGTCTCATTTCTAACCCAAACAAACTTCTTTGCTAAATTAGGAGTATGTAATCTATCATAACAAAATTTAGCAAGGTGGCCCTTACGTCCACAATGTGTACATGAGTACACATGAGCATACATGTGTTGATGGTGTCCGTGAGGAGCATGTGTATGCCGTGATGGGTGTGCATGCATAAAGGATGGAACTTGTTTCTTTCGAACCAAGGTTTCCAACCGTGAGTGGTTCATGGCACATTGGCTCATAGTGGAGCCCAAACAATCTACTCTCTTCTTAAGCATACAAATATCATCATTAATCTTAGAAGAAGAGGTACATGCATTAGGTAGTCTAGATGATGAGGCTACACTAGCATGGCAAACATGAGCATCTATCTTTTTATGCAAAACCTCATTTTTCTTCAAACAAGCATTTAATTCATTTGAAATGGAAATAATTTTATTTTTTAAATCAACATTCTCTTTTATAACAAAATCTACTTTTGAAGACAAATTTTCATTTTTCTTCAAAAGATTTTCACAATCATTTTTAGATTTTAAAACTTTATTTTCCTTAAGTGCAAGTTCTAATTGAGATCTCAATGAATCCCTTTCATTATAGACCTCAACCTTCTCTTGCAAAACAATATCAAGTCTAGATTGTAAACACTTATTTTCTTTTTCAATTCCTAGACTTTTCTTTTTCAAAATCTTATATTTTTCTATAAGTTTTTCACAAACAATTGAAAGTTCTTCATTTATAGCATGGACATCAATATGATCATTTGAAGAACTAGAACAATCATCACTATCATAGTGGGGTTCCGAATGTACCTCAAGGGAGTCATTCCCTTGGACCATATAGCATTGTTGTGGCTCGGATTCTCCACTATATTCCTCTTCTTGTTGGATTTGGACTTGAAACTTGGAGGTGTTGGTGGTTGTTGTCAACTTGTTCCACACTGCAAAGGCGGAATCAAAGTTAGAAATACATAAGAGATAATCTTTAGGAAGAGTGCTTCTAATGGCCTCTAGGGCTTGTGCATTGGCCCCTATATGATTACAATCACCAAGATAACATCTCTTGGTGGCCGCAAGGAAAACATGCAAACCTAGGGTCTTTAGGTACATGGACATCCTATACTTCCAAACATCAATGTTGGAAGGGTCAAAGCTAGGAGGGGTCATGAAGTCCATGGAAAACTATATATGAATGTGCAAACAAACAAATGCAAATGAGATTAGCAAGCAAATGGATCACTCCTAGGATGTTAAGCCTAAGTATCAGGAGCACTAGCTCTGATACCAATTGAAAAACACCTAGAGGGGGGGGTGAATAGGTGTAAGTGCTAATCTAAGAAACTTAATGCAAACTAAGTGCGCTAAATGCGGAAGCTAATGCAAATTATGCACAAACTAATACAATACAACAAGTGTAGCCGAATTCCCCTTGCGAGGCTCTGGACTAACTCCCCTTGATTCCCCTTGAAATGGGTTGAGGTGCTATGTGAAGCTCTTGTTGGATGAGTATAAGTTAGGCACACACACACAAGCAATCCAAGCAATATGAAATACACACAATCAAGCCAAGCATATAATAGATATGACAATAAGAAATGCAAGGCACAACACAAGCAATATATGATATGAATGAATCAATGCTCAACACAAGCAAGTATGATATGATGATGAGTATGATGCTTTGCACAATTATAAGAGAGAGAGTTAGAGAGACAATGGATCAAAACGCAAACACCAAGATTTGTTTCGAGGTTCGAGCACCTTGCTCTACATCCCCGCCTACACCACCGTGTAGGATTTCCACTATCTCAACTCCCACCGAGGGAACCTCTACCAAAGAGGATTTCTTACAACTCTAGGAGTACCAAACTCCCTCTCAAAACAACCTCCTCACAACCGAGGGGTTAGGCCCGTAGCCAATACAACAACCAATCCACACACCTCTACCGAAAAGGCTCACAACCAAACTCCACCTCTACCGAAGAGGCTCACAACCAATACCACTCCGATCACCTCTACCGAAGAGGGATACAACAAATGAAGGAGGGTTTACAACAAGTGGTTCAAAACCACAAACTCTCTTTTTCTTTCTTTTTCCACAAAACAAAGATCCTAATAGTTTAGGATAGAAGATATAGCTCAAGTGTGGAATCAAAGTGTTTTTAGAAACAAGCAACAAAGAAAAACTACTTGGGAAATCTCTTGTATATGATAGAAAATGAAATACCAAATCAAAATCCCAAAACCTAGTTTTCTTTGATTTTCCAAAAACCCAAAACAAATAAAGATGAGAAGTTTTAAAGCCCCAAAAACTCTTTTAAAACTCTTTTAAACACTTCAGAAAACTAGTATTTTTTCTCTTAAAAACTTGGCCAAAATCCCCAAAGAGATGGGGTTTATATAGCCCCTATACAAAACTAGCCGTTAGGCTGAGTTGGCAGTCTGACAGACTGCCGGTCGACCGGTCCGGTCGACCGCCAACGGTCAGAATTATGACCGTTGGGCAACTGCGGTCGACCGGCCCGGTCGACCGAAAAAACCCGAGAGCAGAGCTCTCAACTCGGTCGACCGTCCCGGTCGACCGTGTCTGTGCCTAACAGACGTGCACGTCTGTGCACGTCGGTCGACCGTAACGGTCGATCGGCCCTTGGTGCGGTCGACCGTCACGGTCGACCGACCAGCCTGTCAGCACAAAACAAGGTCAGAAAATTTTGGAAAAATATTTTATAAAAACCTTTTATCATTTCTGAAAATTCCATAAAACTTGTTTTATCATTTTATGTTGAAACATAAACATGTGATAAAAATTTCAAGACAATATATCAACATATCAATTCATTTTTGTGTCTTGCCAATTTTATCAAAAACAAAACTTGTATTTTTATCAAACTTGATTTTTCCAAAACATGAATAGGAATATCAAAATAAGTTTGTTTACCAAGTTAAAGCATGTATGTATAAATAGAAAACATCTACTATACATATAACATATGTAAACTTGTTTTGATCAACTATTCATAAAAACCAAATATCAAATCATAAAACGTGTGTGTTTGTGTTCACTTGAGCATATCAACTAAACTAAGCTTTACAAATGGATCTAAAACTCTATCTAAACTAGGATACCTAAGTCTTCTTGACGATCTTCATCTTCAAGTAGACTTGCTCCAAACTCCGTGATTTTCCAAGTGCAAAGGTATGATCTTTAAACTTTGGCACCGGAATCATCATGGAATAGCTTCTAATCATCTTGTTGAAGCTAATCACCAACCTAATATCCTGTTAATGATCTGAAACTTAGAAACACAAGAATATTAGTAAACATAACTACATGAGTTGATCATCATCAAAACTAGAGTGGAAAGCCATTGGGCCAACAGCAGCTTCAACTCGTTTGCTCGGCCGACCGGACGGTCGACCAAGACCTGTGTCTGGCCTGTTTTTGAACATTTATCTTCTGTTGTTATGGCTTCCTACATCAGTCCTTCCTTCAAAATAACTCGTCCTCGAGTTCTAATCAATCGAACCATTAACGATACTGTAATACTCATGTTCACTAATACCGTAGTAAATACTATGTAATAATTTTATATTATAATATTAAAGTGGTTAACAATTGTTTAATGAAAGAAGAAAAAGGGAATGAATTGGGTTAGGCCCAAACCCATGTAAGATGGTTTATCACTTAAAAAATAAAATGAAAATAAAATGTGCAATATTTTTACTAAGACCAAGTTTTGAACCCAAGCACCCAAACCCAAGAGCCCAATGACTTTACTAAGGGGCCACACTCTACTCTTACATTTTATTTATTTTAATCCCCACCACAACAACTTCAACTCCCCCACTTTCTCCCACTCTCTCTAACTTCTCTCCATCTTCTCTCCCACTTGTTTTCACTCTCTACAACTTTCCCTTACCTTAAGGCACGAATTCCAGGGTGAGTTAACAAGTGAAGGGAATTATATATTCATCTTCTCTTTATTAAAATCCTAAAAAAATAAAGAAGAGAATATCCTACTCTCTACTCATTCTCCTCTTATATCACCTCTTCAAACTCAACCAGAAGTAGATCAGAGCCTTTCTGGACGTAGAGGGGACTTTTCAGACTGAGGGAAAGTGTTTTCGGTAAGTAAATCTCAAACTAAGAGATTTTATTTTCGTTTAGGCATTTCGTCAAACAGATTGTGTACGTTGATTAGTACCTTTAATTTCACCATGTAAAATGTATGCAAAAATCTGAATAAAATTTTGTAGAACTCCTTAAACATGCCCCTTAATTATCATGATTTTTATTTTATTTTTATAAATTTTATTTAAGCAAAAAATTAGAGAACGGAACTGCTCCCTGGCCTGGCCATACCCGGGCCTAGCCAGGCTTGCCCTGGCCAGACCCGGGTTTGTTTTATAGACCCAGGTTCGGGTCTGTTCCGACCCGAACCCGCCCCCATATATAAAAAAAAAAAGAAAAAGAAAAAAGAAAGAAAGAAAAAGAAAAAAGAAATAAAATAAAATAAAATTTAGAAATATCGACTGTAGCAATAACTGTAGCTACAATACTGTAGCAGAACCAAATCCAGAGTCAGACCCAGATCCAATATTGTAGCAGACCTGTTACTGTAGCAACAGACCCGTTAAGAATTATTAATTGATTTCGCGCTTAAATTAACTCAAAAAAATCTAGAAAAATCAGAAAAATTCTAGAAAAAATCCTGTAAAATAAAAAAACTAAAATGTGACTCTGTAAAATTATTTTTACAGTCATATCACTTAGAATAGCTCAAAATTAAATATTCTTATAATTACTATTTAAATTGAATGCAGATTATCGAGTTAATTTGCAAATTCTATATTCTGATCCGTGACGATCTCATGTGAGTGTTTTTAACTATTACTGCATGAGTATATTTTACAACTGCAATGTTTTGTAATTTATGCATTTATTTATTTAAGAAAATTGTTTAATTGTTAATTTAGAAATTTCAAGCATGTAAAATAGTTAGAAGATTGTAATGTTCATGAAATAAATTTAGTGAGATGTTCATGCTCTATAAAATTTATTTATTTCCTACATGTAACATTTTATATGTTGTAGACGAATAATTATAAATTTTGAAGATAATTTTGTGAAATTATTAAATGGTTTTTTGAGAAAATGGATTAAAAATAATTATTAATACAAAAAAATTCAGAAAATTAGATATATCATCTTGAATATTAAATTGGATTAACTTATGATATTTGAATTGTTATGCATATATGTCACAAGAAATTAAAAAATTTGTGTTACCGAAATTACTGGACAAAAATACTATTGCTATGTATACTTGGATATACACACTGACATCGGTGTTTTAAATGTCAGATATCAGGGAAATGTCGGATGTCGTAATCGGATGTCAGATTTCAGATTTCGGAGATATTTCGGGGCCATTTAGTAAATTTCGAACGCCATGACGGATAACAAATATATATCCTAGATGTCTTAAATAATGTAATTTAAAAATTCTTATTAAGGTAATACATACACAACTTATGCAAAACTACATAAATATATTTAGGATATGTATAATTAACTTAAATATTTTGCATATATTCACTAATCCATTGTTAAAATTCTCAATTGCTCGAACTTCCAAGACCAATCAACATATTAAGTTTTTCCCAAAATGTCGGCCGACATTTTGGGAAAATGTCGGCCGACATATCGGATTTTCCCCGAAATGTCGGCTGACATTTTCTAAAACGCCATTTCAAATGCGGGTGGGGATGTCGTGGCGGTGAGGGCTTAAAAACGAAATGTCGGCCGATATTTTGAAAATGTCGGCCGACATTTAAAACACTGACTGACATTGATTGAGCTCATTTATTTAGGTAACACTGACATATAAATATTTTCACTAGGTGGAAATATTGATTAAGGGATGGTATCGGTATTATGGGTGGACTTAAATATAGGTTGCACAACCAAAATGAGGGTTGCACTGCAGATTTTCCCGGGATGACTGACATCCATCTGACATTACTACTGTTACTATTACTGTTACTGAGTACCTAGCGGTACGGGCCTGGTTCAGCGCTAGGCATCTGGGACCGTGATCCCGGGTATGTACGGGACCTACTTAACGTACAGAACCCATCTCTATCTATCAATTTCAAATAACAACTTTCAATAATATACTTCTGATGATAAATTACTGTATATAAAATATAGTAAGCATGTAAATGTTTAACTTTTACCATATATCACACTCATGCATATTTATTTCATATCTTCCAATGTAATGCATGTTATGATATTAACGATGTCTTGAGTTCTATATATGTACATGTTATTGCATCCTTTTCCTTTTTTTTATCACTCACTAGGTTGCTTATTAACGACCCTGAGTTTGCTTACTCAGATCCAGGTTCAGAAGCACCTCAGGACCAGGAGTATTTGAGTATGTGGCAAAACTTCAGGGATAGTGTTTCATCCAGCTTTGGTTGTGAGAATCTTATATTTATGTATTTTGTTTTCCTTTATGTAATAATGTATACTTTTGTGATATTTTGTATTTGTGTAGTAAAGCTGGAATATGTAATAACTTTAGCGTATTGAACTTTCTTGTATTGAGGCTTAGAGTATTAATAATAATACGTCGCCGGCTCTCATCGCGTACCCGTAATGTATTTTGGTTAGCAGAGTGTGATAGGATTTTCTTGGTATCAGAGCTAGGTTTTTCTTATTTTATCCTAGGGTATAGCCAGGCTTTATCGACAATACAAGAATTTAATATTCTAGCTACAAGTACAAGGTGTTATTTATTGATGCAATTCCTAAGATATTACTTTAATTTTCAGAGTAATGGCTCGATGTCCTTCATCCTCCCGTGTTGGTCCTCGTGATGAGGCAACTGATCCGATGGGCGTGCTTCGTGACATGATATAGTCACATCAACAACAGACGACACTCATGAGAGATGGTTTAATAGCGGTATAGCAGACAACCACGGTTGCCATGGAGAGGGCAGTTGCACCTCGAGAGCCAAAGCTTAGGAATATTTCAAACTTCAGGAGGTTACAACCAGTAACCTTTGCCGGGACTGAAAAATTGTTGGATGTAGAGCAATGGTTGGGTGATATGACCAATCTCTTAAATGCGGCTCGTGTTCCTAAGGATGATCAAGTGGAGGTGATCAAGATCCAACTGATAGATGTGGCTCGGACTTGGTGGATTGCTGAGGAAGAACGGTTGGAGAAACCGATCGCTTAAGAGAAGTTCACTAAGAGTTTTTACGAGCAATTTTTCCTAAAGGTTACTAGGAGAGAGATGAAGCAGCAATTCATCAATCTGCGACAGGGGAGCCATTTGGTAGACAAGTATGCCCTGGAGTTTTTGAGGTTGAACTGGTTTGCTCCATATATGGTGGCAGATGAAGAAGACCGGGCCAACTAATTTCAGCAGGGCTTGAGACTGGAAATTCAAAAGTTCCTGGTCACATAACAACTGGGGACTTACTCTCAGGTCCTTAGTGCTGCTCGCGGCTTGAAGCAGGTAATGGAGAAAGAGAACAAGAGTAGGTTGCAGGCAAGGCCACTGAAGTGACCTCTCGATCAGGTTATCAGGTGACCTCTAATCAAATTCAGTGTAGCTCCACCGTGTAGACGCCCGATCGCTCCTCCCCCATCAATAATGATATGCGACTTCTGCTAGAGGATGAGACATCTATAGAAGAGTTGCAAGCGAGCTAATGGTCAATGGCTCGCTTGTGGATCGGAGACCATCAGCTAGCAGATTGCCCAATCAAAGGACAAAGAAACACCATTCCCACCCTTCCAGCACCTGGAGTAAAGAAGAATCCTGCACCTGCAGGTAGAAGTACTCTGCTTTTCCCACAGCATCAATTGTACGAACAGGCTCAGAGGAGGACAGGAGCAGGATGTGGGAGAGGCATGCTTTTAATTTGACCGCAGAACAGGCAGAGGCAACAAAGGAGGTAGTAGCAGGTACCATTCTGGTTCAATCTTTTCTAATTATGTCGCTATTTGATTCTGGAGCTTCGCATTGCTACATATCCACTAGATTTGTCAAGATGCACTCTATACACTATGATGACATAGACACTCGGTGGGAGATTAGTACTGGGAATGGGATTATAACCACTAATAGGGCATGTAAATCATGCCCTGTAGAAGCCTATGAGAGAAAGTTAAGTATAGACATGTTTGTGATAGACACTAGTGGATATGACATGATCTTAGGCATGACATGGCTTATTAAATATCATGCATGAAAGTACACCTAGAAGGGGGTGAATAGGTGTAAGGCTAATCTATTGACAAATAATGCGGAATTAAAACTAAATGCAACACACTTAGTTGAACACAAGTATGGCTCTAGACTATCTCCTCTAAATTCCTCTAAATAAGAGTTGTGGTGCTATGTAAAGCTCTCTTGGTTGAACACAAGTATGGCACACAATCAAACCAAGCATGTATATGATATGAACAATGCACAATGTAAGAGAGAGAAAGTTAGAGATAGTGGATCAAACCAAACACCAAGATATGTTTCGAGGTTCGAGCACCCAGCTTTACGTCCCCGCCTTAACACAGAAGGATTTCCACTAACTCGTCCATACAGAACTTCTCACACAAGGAACCTCCACTGAAGATTTGGGTAAATACAATTTGAGAGTACACAAGTCCTCTCTCAACTAAAATAACCTCTCACTAGAGGCTAGGCACAAAGCTAATACAAGATCAACCTCTCACTAGAGGGATACCAACAAACTCAATCACCTCTACACTTAGAGGGGTAACCATCCAATGCACAACCTCCTCTACACTTAGAGAGCAAGGCAAAGCCATAAGCAAATGGATGAATACAACTCTTGGTGGTTTCAATAAACCACAAACCAATTTTCCCACAAAATAGATCCTAATAGAAAGGATAGATAGATAAACTCAAGTGTAAGAAAAATAAAGAGTTTGGAAATAAAAAACACAAAGAGAAACTCTTTAGAAAAACTCTATATTGAAATATGAATGAAGATCAAAACAACTACCAAAGACTTTCTTTTTCTTTGAATTTTTAACCCTTTTTAAAATAAATAAAGATCAATCTGTTGGCTCTAAACTCTTTTAAAAACTTGTATTTAAACACTAGAAAGAATGAGAATTTCGCTCATAGAAAACTTGTTTAAAACAGCTCAAGAAATGGAGTATATATAGCCCCATAAAATTCTGTCGTTGGCAGCAGGCAAAGGGCAAAATTGTCCTTCTGGTCGACCGGGCGGTCGACCGGCCAATGGTCATATTTATGACCGTTGAGGCACCGGTCGACCGAAAACTGGAAACAGAGAGCACAGCTCTCTGCCGGTCGACCAGGCGGTCGACCGGGGCCATTTCCAGAAAGCAGAAGCTCTCTGGCGGTCGACCGACCCGATCGACCAGCCTCCAGCCTAGACTGCATGCACGTTCTGTGCACGTCGGTCGACTGGACCGGTCGACCGACTTCTGCCTCGGTCGACCAGTTTGGTCGACCGGCAGACAACCTGATCCAAACAATATAGGGATTGAAAACTTGAGTTTTTTACCTTCAATAAATCCCATAAAATCACATAAATTTCACAAAATCAGTTCTTATAATATCTTTGAAATACAAATATGTATGAGTAAAATTTAACACATATTTTAAACAATTTGAACTATTTTTGTGTTCTTGAAAATTTGCCTTAAACACAAAAATCGTATTTTCCAAAAAACTAGGATTTTGATATGGAAAACTGTTTTCTCCAAAACACATGTAAATACAAAAACATGATATTGAAACATCTTTGAGGCATATTGTATATGGATAGAATCCAATATATATGAAAGATATTATTATATCTATGTTTTTTGACATAAAATACAAAAACAAGTTTTGTTTAAATACAAAACTCCAACTCATGAAATAGACTATCAAAGTAAGTTTTTCTAAATAGATGAAGCATAGATGTATATAGATCAAATCTAATATACATTAAACCATGTAAACTTATTTTGATTCTATCTATCCATGAAAACCATATATATGAAAAATCGAAACCAGTTAAATCGAAAAACACATAAAACTTTAAACTTGTGTGTGTATTGTGAACTTGAGCATATTAGCACTATCTAATCTTTACAATGATCTAAATACAATCTTAAACTAAACAAACTGATGTTTTCTTATAAAACTCCTTCTCCAAGTTGACTCAATCCAAACACGATCCAACGAGCTTGACTCCAACTGAGTACTAGATGCGATCTTGACGCTTGAGCTCTTGAATCACCAGGTGAAAGCTCCAAAACACCTTTGTTTAAGCTAATCACCAACTAATATCTTGGTTAAATATCTGAAACTAAATATCACAAGATTATTAGTAAACAATAACTACATGAGTTACTCATCATCAAAACTAGAGTGAAGGGCCTCTGGGCCAACAATCTCCCCCTTTTTGATGATGACAAAACTCATGGAGTTATATATGCATGGATTAAAGTTAAGCTTCATAGAAACTCCTCCTTAACTCATACATAGCAATAAACAATAAAGATATGTCGTAAATGCTCAATATGCATAAACATGATATTTGATACCAATGAAATAAACATGTTCTTGATACCAATAAAAGATGCTCTTGATACCAATGGTAAAAGTAACAAATTAAACAAACTGCATATATAAAAACTCCAAATTTCTCTCTCCCTTTTTGTCAATTCATCAACAAAGGGGTATAAACACTTAAAGACATAAATACTATGTTTCTTTCTTTTTGCATAAATCAAAACAATAAAGTTGTATATGCTATATACATTCATAAAGAGGAAAGACGTGAAGTTAACTCCCCCTGCATACATGCATTACATGAAAAAGAGATGACAAGACCCTAATCACATAACGCATAATATACAATGCATAAGAGGAGATGTGAAGTTCCTCCTACACACGTGTAAGACATAGAGAGAGCGGTCAAGCTCCGCAATATGAGATGCACTCAACATGAATCTATATATAGAGAAGATGTTAAGCTCCCCTTGGGTATAAGCAATACATAACAAAAATTTAGATACCAAATTATAATACCAATTGAAAATAAACAAAATTTTAAGATACCAAAAGATACGAACTGAAAATATCTTGAAAACTTTTGATACCACTAGAAATGAAATATTATATGTTCTTGATACAAATAAAAACATATATGTATATTGTAAATCATGATACCAATTGTAAACATTTTGTAATTTTGATACCAAATGAGAATATTTTATAATTTTGATATCAATTGAAAGTGAAAGCCAAATATTTTTATGTAAACAAAACTTATTTCAATATAGATACCAATTTAAAATGAAATATGATACCAATTGAAAAAAAACCAACTATTTGGTTAAACAATTCATTTTGCATTAAATTTACCAAATTTTAGAATAAAGCCAATTTAAGATTTTTGATATCAATATTGAAAATGTTAGCATATTCTAAATTAAAATATTTTTCATTAAGAGTATAGAAAACAAATTTAAAAATAATATACCAAATAATATCATTTTTCATCATAAATAGTAGGAGTAAGATACAAATTGAAAATACAATCGATTGAAAAATTAAAACATGAAGTTTTCTCCCCCTTTGTGAATACCAATGAAAATGATGCATAAGCTTGTATAAAATACCAATTTGAAAGCTAATAGTCATTAAGGAGTAAATCAATCTTAGCATAAATATAATTTGTACTTTAAGATGTAAAGATATAGTAAGCAAAATCAAATCATATATATGTATGAAAAAGTAAATACCAATAGAAATTGATACTTTTTGAAATTTTGAAGCATACGTAAATAGAAAACCAAAGATGAGTATACAAACATGAAAATATCAATTGGGATACCAATTGAAAAAAATGATGAGGATCAAGTGTATAACTCATGCTACCTCCCTTTCATGCACATGTTTAAATAGATTTTCAATTAAGAGCATACAAGGCATGGTCGCCCATCCAATCGCCCATTTTGGGTAGGGGTTTTCAAAAATAGGATTTGAAAATATAACATATTTGAAAAACTCTATCAAAATGAAACGCAACTAGTTTTATGAAAAACTTAGAAACTAGTACGAAATCCTTCAAATAAGGAATAAAACAAGAATATATCTACGAAAATATGAAAATCACAAAATCATCAACACTCAAAGTCTATATAGCACATATATGCTCATGAAAATAAAGTCATGAGAAAACATCAAGTAATGTGAGTGTATAAGAGTGATATGAAAAGCATAATCATGGGAATAGGCAATAAGACTCAGTATGAATTCCTTTACAAATATGAAAAACATGAAAGTTTAATTTTCATTAAAACAATACCAACTTCAAGGTATATGTATATTTAGTCTAAACTAGAAGTATACATACATATCCAAACACAATTGAGTCCATAAAGGAATTTTGCATGAAACGTAAATGACTCAAGGTTATACATGTATATCTTAAAGTTTTTGACAAAATTGACATATACATGAAATTAAAATATATTATCATAAAAACATGTCCAAAAATAGGGAATACAAGTCAAAATGTATGAATCATCAAAACTAGGCTATAATAGTATATCTAATGGGTACAAATGAGTAATTTAGCACAAACATATAATAATCAATTTGTGGCTCACTAGTTGTACAAGTATTGACACAAGTTTTAATGAAAACTACATCTTAAACATGCAATCAAAATCATGAAGTATAAAATAAAACATAAATCAATAAGATCATTATGTAAATGCACATGTCTTAAATCTATAATATACACAATAGTTAAACTAAAGTGAGAACACAAAATATGGGTCTATATAAACATGAGTGTATCTCAAATACTATGCATGTTGTCATAGGTCTAAATATCATGGCATTTAACATAATAACCATGAAAAACTAAAACATATTAAAAATCAATCATGAAAGCATGTAAACATAAATAGGAGTTTAGAGATTGTTATCAAAACCATTAGGGCACATTTCTATATCTCCAAACCATAGAGGTCTTACCACTAACCTTTCCTTGAAAGTGATGCATTCAAATAGTCACATTAAGTTCGAAACGCATCCACCTCAAGGAACCATCACTCTCACGTCAAGTGAGAGCCCACACCTACATCAAATAAAATAGGAGTGATCTTTGATACCCATACTCTGTTGGGTCCATGGGGGTTAGCTCCTTTCCTAACCTAAACAAACTTATTTGCAAAATTTACATTATGTACTCTATCATAACAAAATCTTGTAAGGTGGCCCTTACGTCTACAATGCGTACATGTGTACACATGAGCATACATAGTATTGTGTGTATGAACGTGGAAGCATATGTATGCCGTGGTTTGTGTGCATGCATGGGTAGAACTTGTTTCTTACGAAACATGAATTCCAAACGTGTGTGGTTCATGACACGTTGGCTCAAAGTGGAGCCCAAACAATTAACACTCTTCTTTAACATATATATATCATTTTCAATTATAGAAGAAGAGGTGGTGCATGCATTGAAAACACTAGAATGTGAAGCTACACTAGCATGACAACCATGTAAGTCTAAATCATTTTTCAAAGTTTTATTTTCATTAGAAATCAAATCTAATTCCTTTGAACAGAAATAATTTTATTTTTCAAAGAATCGTTTTCTCTTACAACAAAATCAAGTTTTGAAGATAGAACTTCATTTTTCTTCAAAACAATTTCACAATTATTTTTTAATTTATTAAAATTTTGTTTTCATTAAGGGCAAGTTCAAGTTGGGATTTCAAAGAGTCGCGTTCATTTGAAATCTCAACCTTTTCTTGCAAAGCCAAATCAAGTTTCGAACACAAATCCTTATTTTCTTTATTTAGTCCAAAACTTTTCTTTTTCAAAGCTTTATATTTTTCTAGCAATTTTTCACAAATAATGGATAATTCTTCATTTAAAGCATCGGCATCAACTAAATCATCGCGGAAGAACTAGCACAATCATCTAGTTGAGTTTCTAAATTTACCTCAAGGGAGTCATTCCCTTGGACCATGAAGCAACGTTGGTCGGACTCTTCTGCACTAGATTTCTCTTTCTCATTGATTTGGGTTTGTAGCTCGGGAGATGTCAAAGTGTTCCACATTGCAAAGGCGGAATCACTATGAGAAATCATATTTAAATATTCTTTGCTAAGTGATTTTTTAAGTGCCTCTAGGGCTTGTGCATTGGCCTCTAAATGCTTACTATTACTAAGGTAAGATTTCTTGGTAATGGCAAGGTACTTTCCAACCTATGGCTTTTACATGCCAACTCATCCTAATCTTCCATATATCAATTTTAGAGATATCAAACATGGGAGGGTTATCCATAAGTCCAAACTATATGTGTGCAAATGCAAATGATAGATTAGCGCTAAGATCTCACTCCTAGGTGGTTAAACCTAATATCAGGAGCGTAGGCTCTGATACCAATTGAAAGTACACTTAGAGGGGGGTGAATAGGTGTAAGGCTAATCTATTAACAAATAATGTGAAATTAAAACTAAATGCAACACACTTAGTGTAACCAAAGAGTGTAGCCTAATTCCCAGTGAAGGGCTCTGGACTATCTCCTCTAAATTCCTCTAAATAAGAGTTGAGGTGTTATGTAAAGCTCTCTTGGTTGAACACATGTATGGCACACAATCAAACCATGTATATGATATGCAATATGAACAATGCAAAATGTAAGAGAGAGAGAGAGAGAGTTAGAGATAGTGGATAAAACGTAAACACCAAGATATGTTTTGAGGTTCGAGCACCCAGCTCTATGTCCCCGCCTTCACACAGGACTCCCACACAGGGAACCTCCACTAAGAATTTGGGTAAATACAATTTGGGAGTACACAACTCCTCTCTCAACCAAAATAACCTCTCACTAGAGGCTAGGCATAAAGCTAACACAAGATCAACCTCTCACTAGAGGGATACCAACAAACTCAATCACCTCTACACTTAAAGGGATAACCACAATCAAATGCACAACCTCCTCTACACTTCTGCCTTGGTCGACCGGTTTGGTCGACCGGCAGACAGCCTAGTCCAAACAATATAGGGATTGAAAACTTAAGTTTTTGCCTTCAATTAAATCCCATAACATCACATAAATTTCACAAAAATCAGTTCTTATAATATCTTTGAATACAAATATGTGTGAGTAAAATTCAACATATATTTAAAACAATTTGAAACTATTTTTGTGTTCTTGAAAATTTGCCTTAAACACAAAAATCGTATTTTCCAAAAACAAGGATTTTGATATGGAAAACTTTTTTCTCCAAAACACATGTAAATACAAAAAAAATGATATTGAAACAACTTTGAGGCATATTATATATGGATAGAATCCAATATACGTGAAAGATATTATATCTATGTTTTTTGACATGATACAAAAATAAGTTTTGTTTAAATACAAAACTCCAACTCATGAAATAGACTAACAAAGTAAGTTTTTCTAAATAGATGAAGCATAAATGTATATACATCAAACCTAATATACATTAAACCATGTAAACTTATTTTGATTTTATCTATCCAAGAAAATCATATATATGAAAAACCGAAACCGGTTAAACCGAAAAACACATGAAACTTTAAACTTGTGTGTGTATTGTGAACTTAAGCATATCAACACTATCTAATCTTTACAATGATCTAAACACAATCTTAAACTAAACAGACTGATGTCTTCTTATAGAACTCCTTCTCCAAGTCGACTTGATCCAAACACGATCCAACGAGCTTGACTCTAACCGAGTGCTAGATGCGATCTTGACGCTTGAGCTCTTGAATCACCATGTGAAAGCTCCAAAACACATTTCTTGAAGCTAATCACCAACTAATATCTTTGTTAAATATCTGAAACTAAATATCACAAGATTATTAGTAAACAATAACTACATGAGTTAATCATCATCAAAACTAGAGTGAAGGGCTTCTGGACCAACAATGCGATGATTGATCGTCGAAGCAAGAGTATGATATTCAGAATTCTGTACCAGCCAGAGTTTCAGTTCGTTGGGGAATCGAAGGCGGCCAGACAACAAGGGAATTATGTCACTATCGAAGCTCAGGAGGAGCCGATATCAATAATGGAAGAATTCCTTGACGTATTCCCAAAAGATTTACTAGGACTTCCGCCAGATCGGGATGTGAAGTTTTCCATTGAAGTTATTCTGAATACGGCCCCAATCTCTAAGGCACCGTATCGGATGGCACCTGTGGAGCTAGCAGAATTAAAGAAGCAGTTGTAAGAGTACTTGGATAAGGGTTTTATCAGACCCAGTGTTTCACCATGGGGAGCTCCGGTGTTGTTGGTAAAGAAGAAGGGTGGTAGCAAGAGCATATGCATCGACTATCGAGAATTGAACAAGGTTACCATCAAGAACAAATATCCTTTACCTAGGATAGACGACCTATTCGATCAACTTAGTAGAGTTAAGGTATTCTCGAAGTTAGATCTCCGGTCTGGATATCATCAATTGAAGGTGAAGAAGGAGGACATTCTGAAGACGGCCTTTAGGACTCGTTACTGTCATTACGAGTTTCTAGTGAAGCCATTTGGAGTGACCAATGCTCCAGCAATTTTTATAGGCTTGATGAATAGGGTCTTCTCTCCGTTCTTAGATAAATTTGTGGTCATATTCATTGATGATATTCTAATTTATTCTAAGAATGAAGAGGAACATGCAGAACACTTGAGGATTGTGTTGCAGACCCTTCGGCAGGAGAAGCTTTATGCCAAACTGAGTAAGTATGAGTTCTGGTTGAAGAGTGGCATTTTTGGGACATTATTTCAGAAGAAGGCATATCAGTGGATCCCGACAAGTTTAGGCGGTGAAAGATTAACCCATTCCAAAGTTGGCAACCGAAATTAGGAGTTTTCTGGGGTTAGCTGGATATTACCAGTGGTTCGTGCAGGACTTTTCAAAAATTGTCGGACCTCTGACCAAGCTTACCGAAAAGAGAAAAAGTATGTATGGACATCAGAGTGTGCCGATGCTTTTAAAGAATTGAAGAACAAATTGATTTCGGCTCCAATCTTGAAGATGTCTAACAGGACTGGAGGTATGGTCATCTATAACGATGCATCAGGACGAGGACTTGGTTGTGTACTAATGCAGCATGGACATGTGATAGCCTATGCGTACAGATAATTAAAGCCACATGAGAAGAATTATCTTACGCATGACCTGGAGCTGGCAGCAGTAATTTTCGCCTTGAAGATTTGGAGACAGTATTTGTTGGGCGATCAAGTGCTGATTTAAACTGACCATAAGCGTTTGAAGTATATCTTCACTCAAAAGGAGCTGAACATGTGGCAAAGGCGGCGGCTAGAGTTGATGGACGATTATGACATTGATCTACAATATAACCTTGGGAAGGTCAATGTAGTACCGGATGCTTTGAGCAGGAAGCCTGAAGCTTGTATGGTAATGCAAATTACTCAGCAAAAATAATTGCTTGAGGAGATGAGACGGATGAAACTGATGGTGACACGGAGGACTAATGCTTCCGGACAGTTGATAACTTTGCAATTTCAGTCAACCTTGTTAGAGAAGATCAAGGAGGCTCAAAGTGGGGATCCTAAGATACAAGAATTTAGAAATCAAGTGGAGGCTGGACTGAGGATGTATATGCAGATTCATGGAGATGGGACCCTCCATTTTGATGACAGAATTTGTGTACCGAAAGGAGAGGTTCGACAAGAAGTTTTATCTGAAGCTAATAACTTAACATATTTTATACATCCAGGAGGAGCGAAGATAAACCAAGACCTGAAGCAGCTATTCTGGTGACACGGAATAAAGAGAGAGATTGCTCGTTATGTAGCAAAGTGTCTGGTGTGTCAGCAAGTTAAGGTAGAACATCAGAGGACGACTGGACTCCTTCAACCCTTACTGATTCCAGAGTGGAAGTGAGAGCACATCACTATGGGTTTCGTCACTGCACTGCCCCGCAGTCCAAAAGAAAACAATGCAGTATGAGTTATTGTCGACCGCCTCAAAAAGTCAGCTCACTTTATCCCATTCAGATTGGGGCAGTCAACGAAGTTATTAGCAGAGAAGTATCTAGAGGAGGTTATTCGACTGCATGGTGTACTGGTCAGCATCGTGTCCGATAGAGATACCAGATTTCTGTCTCACTTTTGGAGAAGTCTTCAAGAGAGCCTGACGGCACAACTGAAGTTTAGCACTGCATTTCATCCGCAGACTGATGGACAATCAGAGCGGACGATTCTGACTCTTGAGGACATTTTGAGAGCTTGCATGCTAGACTTCAAGGGATTAGGGGAAGACCATCTGCATTTAGCAGAGTTCGCTTACAACAACTACCAGTCCAGTATTAAGATGGCAATTTGAAGCGTTGTATGGTAGAAAATGCAGGTCTCCTTTGTGCTGGGATGACTTTAGTGAAAGGAGGTTGTTGGGACCGGAGGTGATCCAGCAGACAGTGGAGAAGGTTAAAATCATCCGGGAGCATCTCAAAGCAGCTCAAGACAGAAGCGATGGGCAGATTTGGATAGAAGACCACTAAAGTTTGAAGTTAGAGATTTTGTATTCTTGAAGATATCTCCAACGAAGGGAGTAATCAGAATTGGTAGCCGAGGGAAGCTGAGTCCAAGATTTATCAGTCCTTTTGAGATTCTGGAGCGAGTAGGAGAGTGGCATACCGTTTAGCATTACCCCCATCTTTGGATGGCGTGCATGAGGTCTTTCATGTATCTCACTTGAGAAAGTATGTTCGAAATGACAGTCATATTTTGGACCATTCTGAGTTAGAGCTCAGTCCGGATATGACCTACAGTGAGAGATCTATGGCTATTCTGGATAGGACCACCAAAGTCTTGAAGAATTAGACCATTCCACTGGTTCTAGTGTCTTGGGTCAGGCATTCTCTAGGAGAAGCGACATGGGAACGAGAGGACGCCATCCGCGACCATTATCCTCATCTCTTTTCCTGATAGGTATTTTTTCTCTTCCTGAATTTATTTTTGAGGATGAAATTTTTTTATTAGGTGGGTATGATGTAATGCATATGTTCACTAATACGTAGTAAATACTATGTAATAATTTTATATTATAGTATTAAAGTGGTTAACAATTGTTTAATGAAAGAAGAAAAAAAGGAATGAATTGAAATGAATTGGGTTTAGGCCCAAACCCATGTAAGATGGCTTATCACTTAAAAATAAAATAAAAATAAAATGTGTAATATTTTTGCTAAGACCAAGCTTTGAACCCAAGTCCAAGAGCCTAGTGACTTTACCAAAGGGCCACACTTACTATGGTATCTACTCTTACATTTTATTTATTTTAACCCCCACCACAACAACTTCAACTCCCCCACTTTCTCCCACTCTCTCTAACTTCTCTTCCATCTTCTCTCCCACTCGTTTTCACTCTCTACAACTTCCCCTGACCTTAAGGCACGAATTTCAGGGTGAGTTAACAGGTGAGGGGAATTATATATTCATCTTCTCTTTACCAAAATCCTAGAAAAAACAAAGAAGAGAATACCCTACTCTCTACTCATTCTCCTCTCATATCACCTCTTCAAACTAACCTAGAAGTAGATCAGAGCCTTGTTGAACAATGAGGGACTTTTCAGACTGAGGAGAAGAATTTTCGATAAGTAAATCTCAAACCAAGAGATATTATTTTCGTTTAGACATTTCATCGACCAGATTGTGTACGTTGATTAATAGCTTTAATTTCACCATGTAAAACGTATGCAAAATCCCAATAAAAATTTGTAGAACTCTTAAACATGCCACTTAATTATCATGATTTTTATTTATTTTTATAAATTTTATTTAAGCAAAAAAAGAGAACAGAACTGCTCTTGCCCACTGGCCGAGAGCAGCAAAAGGCTGCTCCTGGCCAGATCCGGGTCTAGTCAGACCCAGGTCAGGCCCGGGTCTGTTTTACAGACCCGACGCCCACATATATAAAAAAAGAAAAAACAGAGAAAGAAAGAAAAAGAAATAAAGAAATAAAATAAAATAAAATTTAAAAATATTAACTGTAGCAATAATACTATAGCAGACCCAAACCCTGACTCAGGCCCAGACCCAATACTGTAGCAGACTCATTACTGTAGCAACAGACCTGTTAAGAATTATTAATTGATTTTGCGATTAAATTAAATCAAAAAATATAGAAAAATCAGAAAAATTTCAAAAAAAATCCTATAAAATAAAAAACTAAAATGTGACTTTGTAAAATTATTTTGTAGTCATATCGCTTAGAATAGCTCAAAATTAAATATTTCTTATAATTACTATTTAAATTCAATGTAGATTATCGAGTTAATTTGCAAATTCTATATTCGAATCCGTGACGATCTCAGATGAGTGTTTTTAACTATTTCTGCATGGGTATATTTTACAACTACAAAGTTTTGTAATTTATGCATTTATTTATTTAAAGAAAATTTAATTGTTAATTTAGAAATTTCAGGCATGTAAAATAGTTAGAAAATTTTAATGTTCATGAAATAATTTTAGTGAGATGTTTATGCTCTATAATATTTATTTATTTCCTGCATGTAACATTTTATATGTTGTAGATGAATAATTATAAATTTTGAAAATAATTTTGTGGAATTATTAAATTGTTTTTTGAGAAAATGGATTAAAAATAATTATTAATACAAAAAAAATTCAGAAAATTAAATAAATCATCTTAAATATTTAATTGGATTAACTTATGATATTTGAATGGTTATGCATGCATATTACATGAAATTAAAGAATTTGTGTTACTAAAATTACTGGAAAAAAAATATTGTTGCTATGTATAAATACTTTCACTAGGTGAAAAAATTGATTAAAGAGACGGTATCGATATTTTGAGTGGACCTAGGATATAGGTTGCGCAACCGAACTGAGGGTTCCATTGCAGGGTTCCCGGGGATGACTGCATCCATCTGATATTACTACTGTTACTAAGTACCTAGTGGTACGGGCCTGATTCAGCGTCAGGCATCTGGGGTCGTGGTGCCGAGTATATACAGGACTCACCTAAAGCACAGAACTCATCTCTATCTATCAATTTCAAATAACAACTTTCAATAATATACTTCTGATGATAAATTACTATATATAAAATATAGTAAGCATGTAAATGTTTAACTGTTACCATATATCACACTCATACTATTTATTTCATATCTTTCAATGTAATGCATATTATGATATTAGCGATGTCTTGAGTTCTATATATGTACATGTTATTGCATCCTTCCCCCTTTTTCTTTATCACTCACTAGGTCGCTTATTGACGACCCTGAGTTTGCTTGCTCAGATTCAGGCTCAGAAGCACCTCAGGATTAGGAGCACTTCGAGCACGTGGTAGAACTTCAGGGCTAGTGTTTCATCCAGTTTTATTTGTGAGGATCTTATATTTTATGTATTTTGTTTTTCTTAATGTAATAATGTAGAGCTTTGTGATATTTTGTACTTGTGTAGTAAAGCTGGAATATATAATAACTTTAGCATATTGAACTTTCTTGTATTGAGGCTTAGTACATTAATAATAATACGTCGTCGGCTCTCGTCGTATGCCCGCAATCGTGTATTTTGGTTAGCGGGGCGTGACAGATACCGTCTTTAGTAAACTCTACCTGAGGGAAATGTGTGATCCCAAAATATTAATTTGCCTCAATTGCATATTGATATGAGTTCAGGCTCCTTTTCTTTTGTAGATTTTGGAATAGGTGTAGATGGTCTCATGGTAACTCTTTTGCCATTCCAAGTGAACGTATAGATGTTCTCTTTACCCATGTGAATTACAGCAATATCATATTGCCATGGCCTCCCCAAAAGTATATGAACATGCGTCCATATCGATAACATTACAGGCAACATAATCTTGATAAAACTTTCCAATTGAAATAGAAATATGGCATATATGTTACCTTGATAGAGGAACCCTTCTTGATCTAACCAATGGTGTAAGAATGAAGGTGTGTCTTCATCTCTAGCTTCAAATAATTCATAAGTGCTCTAGAAACGATATTCTCACAACTTTTGTTCTCAATGGGAAGGTTGCAATACCTTGCTTTTGATCGAACTCCTTAATTAGAAGATTTGATGTCGTTGTCTAGTCTCAGAGGTCTTTTGCTTGCCTAACAATGTTGTACCACGCAGGTGCCTGACTCTTCATGCTCTTCAGCAAAGTTAGAGTCATCTAGCTCAGTTACAATTTTCTTCATCTTTATCCTCATAGTCTGCTATGTTAACTTGCCTCCTCCTTGGATACTCATTAGACTCATGTCTAGGTTCACCACATCTATAACGCTTGCCAATACCTAGCTTCGCATAAGGAATCTCTTTTCCCTTTCTAGTGGGTTCCTGTCATCACCGATTTTGCTATAAGGGCATCAATTGCCTTATGGGCTGGACGTCGATCGCCCGATGTGGAACTCTGTTAAGTCTTGTACTGCTAGATGTCTTCTCTGCTACATTCTTGAAAAGTGAAGCTATGTTTTGCAACCACTCGATCTTCATGGCCTTGTTGTGGGCTTCATCAATGGAGAACACATTATGAAAGATCATACGTTCTTGGATAAGCTATTTTAAACCGTTGATGTATTTTACCACTTGTTGTTCTTCCGTCATGGATATATCGCATCGTGATGAGAGGCGATAGAACTCCTCCATGTACAATCATTGTACCTTGTTTGCATTGTTCAAATTATTGTAAAGAATTTGTTGATAATCGGGTAGAAGGAATCTACCTTGTAGGAGTTGCTTCATGCATCTCCATGTCATCACGGGTGGCTTGCCTTGGTGTCTCTTTGTGATTTGTAATTGGTCTTACCATGTGGCTGCTCCTGCCTTGAGCTTGTATGCCACGAACTTGACATGCTTATATCCTCTGGAAGTAAGCCACGTCGAAGAACATTTCCACTTCATAGACCGAGTCTGAGAAGGATTCGATATCAAGATTCTCACTAATGAAAAGAATCTCGATTTTCATCTTATATTCATTAGGACTTGAGTAATATCTTCTCCTATAATGATTAAGAAAAAATTCCTCCTCCCCTGTTAGGATTAGGGATTGGCCATCCGCCTATGGCCTCACCTGTAAGCCATCCCTTCATCGTAAGCTTCATCTTCGAAGTCGTCTTCTCGACAGAAGGGGTTATTCAATTCTTCCTCATCTGAAGATCTTCATATTGAAACTTCTATAGAGGATGTCTCGCTAGTGGTAGTTATTGTAGCAATTGTTGATGTAATGGCGGTTATTGTGGTGGTAGTTGTTGGAGTAGAGGTCATTGTGGTGGTGGTTGTTGTAGTGGAGGTTGAGTTGATTGACGATCATATATGCTTCAATATGTATCATCGGTTAGACTTCGATCATCAAATTTGAGAGAAAACTTCTGAATCTCTTGGACCATAAGATCCAAGGTAAATTTTATAGTGCAAATGTCTCCTTTAACAGCGTCCATCCTTGTGAAAAGGCGTTGCAAACCATCATCTTCTCCTGCCATTGTCAGAAAATTGCCGAAGCTCTGATACCACTTGATGCAGGTAAGGAAGCGAATGACATCGGGTAGATCTCATTCTAGTGCCAACGAGCACTAAAGGATACCTTCAGGTAGGATAATACTTGAATTCATGAGCAAAATAACTCGAATCCATGAGTAAAGATAAATAACTCGAATCAACGAGCAATTGGAGAGAGAAACTCAATTTTATTGATTAAAACTTAGATCTAAAAGCAAAGATATAATGGCCTTAAATAGGCTTCAAAAGTAGAAGTCTAATCTAAGTAGGAAACTAGAAATAAATAAAAAACAAAATAAATTGGAATCCAAAATAGACCCAAAAATTAAATCCTAAATAGAATCTGAAACGGCTGATACGTGACTGGCGATCGACCGTGCAGTCGACCGCTTAGTCTAAACTACTCATTGCCTATCAATCGGTCGGTTCACCGTCTAAGAGACTCAGTTTTTTGGTCGATTTTCTGCTTTTTGGCCGGCCAACCGGGCAGTCGACCGATAGCTTCAACTCGTTTACTCGGCGACCGGACGGTCGATCGAGACTAGTGTCTGGCCTATTTTTGAACCATGATCTTCTGTTGTTGCTGCCATTGCTTCCTATATCAGCAACTCAATTTCAAAAACCTTCCAACTCCAAGGATTAAAGCTCCTAAGATGGACACAGAGGAACTACTATGACTTCACGTTTTTCTCTCTCAAGTTCTCAACAAACCAAAGCATGTTTTCTACCTGCGAACTGGAATTGCAATCCCCTTTCTTGTAAATAGTTTCTTAAATCTTATTAAGCTCAAAGAGTTGGTATCAAATTCATAACTAGTTACAAAATTTTGAATCCCTGATCAATACTTCCATAGAGACTTGCCCTCTAAAGCAATTTCCTTTAGGACCTACCTATTTCTTGATAATTAAGCCAAAATAGAGAAGTATCACTAATGCGAACATCCAAAAGATGAAAGAGCCAAAGAGACGGTTCCAAGAAGTCCCAGTTCGAATTGAAGAAGAAATAGAGTATTGCATTTCTCTCTTTATTTTTGTTTTTTTAGTTTCTTTATTTTTGTTTTTTTAGCTTCTAAAATTTAGATTGTAATTCTATTTGGTTAAGAGTTTTAGTTTTAGTTGGATTCAAATCTTATAAAAGCCAATATAAGGTCCTCTTATCAACAATAAGCAATGAAAGAATTTTGATAAGAATTTGAAATTGATTTTATCTCTCAAAGTTGTTTAGAATTGAATTCATAATTTCTCCTAATTAAACCCTAACCCTACTTTTTTCTCCCTCCTGCTTCTTTTCCTCAGCTGCCATCTCCCTCTTTTTCTTTCTTCTTCTCTCGCTTCTGCACACCAGCCAAAGAATTTGATGATGAGTCCTCTCTCACGATCTCATCTCACACGCACCATCGGCCATCACCATCTCGTCATCACTACAGTTAAAGCATAAATTAAGTTTTTGATCATAACTTTCACATCCAGATTCCAATTCGAATGATTTTTTTGACGTTACGATTGTGACAACAAGAGCTTTGTATAGGCATCCTTCACAGGTCACTAAGATCTCTGTAGTTCTTAGTACGTAATTTTTTTAACATATTCTATTTATTTGTAAGTTGGTATCAGCCACTGTTATTTTATCGATTTAATCTACTGTCATAAATAGTAAGATTGTGAGTTCTGATAGCCCTGTAGTTGCTATCTCTTTTACATTGATTTTACAAGATTTTACCATCATAACTAGTAGTGCATTACCTTATTTCTGATCTAAATCGGTACCGATGCATCAGCACTTTTGTTAAACCCATCATCCTGCATTACAGTTTTAATTATTTCCTACCTAAAATCGTATAGTTGGTGAAACGTAGCGAAGTTTTGTTCAATTGCTGATTCTTGAAACATGCGCATCATGTTTCACATCAATTTTGTATCCGAGCATGATTAGATAGGATTTGCATAATCAGTCTATATTTATTTGCTTTATCGCATTTAGTTTAAATTTTTATAAAAAACAAAATAAAAATTAGGAAACATTGAAATGTAAGCCTTTCCCTAAAACTCTTATGATTGATGTATAACCAAGGAATGATACTCAATGTAGTTCTATAATTAGAGAACGTCAAGTGCAAAAATCTATCACTTGAGTTACGTCGCCTGGCTAATTGGACTGCTGAAATTGGAGTATGACTGATCTGACAACTTTAGAAAATAGATTTTTTAAAACAAATAAAAAATTTCAAAATCCAAAGCCTAAATAAATCATCTAGTCTAGAATTGCATATTCTCATCTTTAATTAGGATCTCATTATGCATGCCCACTTATAGTGATAACTCATACTTGCTAGGAGAGACCAGTGAACCACACATCAGAACCCCCAATGGATCCCTAACAATTTGACACTATGCTCACTGATATACAAAAAAAGCTTAACACCTTGACTCAAATATCAAACCAAACTGAAGAGAGACTGGTCAAGTTAGAGACTGCACGTGAACCACCAAAGACTGAGAAAATCCTATTGCAACCAAATATCGATTGAACACCCAGCACAATGCACATAATCATGATGAGCAATATCTTAGAATCATTAAGCTAGATGTACCTGCCTTCGATGAACGCTTAGACCCTCAACTTTTTCTAGATTGGATACAATAACTTGATAAGTATTTCACATGATACGATCTCACCGAGCTTCAAAAGTTAAATTTGTCGCGATGAAACTGACCGGCCAAGCTAGTCAACATTGGACCAACTTAAAGATCATGAGTGCAATCTGTGGTCAAGAACCGATTAATACATGGCATAGAATGAAAGATGAGCTTAGAGAAAAGTATGTGCCACCATCGTTTAGTGCTTGTCTTATGGATGAGTGACATCAATACACTCAAGGCAACAAATTAGCTAAGGAGTACGTGACAAATTCGATGAGTTCCTCATCAGATGTAATACCCTTAATATAGAAGGACAAGCTTAAATCCTTTCTAAATTTAGGTTGGACTTAGGGGCGACTTGTGGACATAACTTTTAGTTAGTTACATCACCAAGTTAAAGACATCCTACACGTTAGTTCGTGATCTAGTTCTCTGAAGTCTAACTATAACAGTAGGAGGTTTGATTCAAAATCAAGTGTGTTTAGAACTTCATCCTCTTCAAAGTTCAATAAGCCTACCCAAACCTCCCACATAAGAATGACATCAAGGGCAAGAGTATTGAACAGGACAATAAAATCAAAGGCCCTGAGTTTTTAAAGTTAATTCCACAATCAAATGATACAAATGCCAAGGTCATGGATATTTAGCCGCTATTTGTCCTATTCTCGTCAAGGTCACCATAATAGATGAAACATTCACCAAAACCACTAAGTTAGATTCTAAGGAGTACACCTATCATCCAGAAGGTGTTGAAACTGATAAAGAGTTATCAAGCGGTGATGTTGGTCTCAACTATATTAGGCCAAACCATCTATCCATTAGTCTGTCATCAGGTGTGTTCCCTCTTAACTAGTAGAAAAGGACGATTGAAGAAGAATTGCAACCTTTCACACGTTTACCAAGATTGGAGACAAAAGTTGTTAGGTGATTGTAGATAGTGAAAATTGTATCAATGTAAAATTGTTTAGGCTGTGTGAAGATCTTAGATTAAAGATTGTACCCCACCACTACCCGTTAATATGTCATGAATTGACTCCACGACACTTGACGTCAAACAATGATGGCGTGTCCTGTTGGAGGAGAGAGTACAGTAGTGGAGTTGATGTCATGCCAGGTGCTGTCAAAGATTGTCGAGGAGTCTACGACGAAAGGCAAAGGGACAGCGGGCAGGAAACAGCAGCAGCACAGCAGAACAGGAGATCGGTCGACCGGTCCGGTCGACCGACGTGCACAGCATGCACAGGAACGGTCGCGGTCGACCGGCCGGTCGACCGCAGGGCTCTGACTGACAAAACCCAACTCTCGGGTTTTTTCGGTCGACCGCCCGGTCGACCGGAAGCCCTTGACTGACAAAACCCAACTCTCGGGTTTTTTGGGTCGACCGGCCCGGTCGACCGGTATTGGAGAATTGGGAGGTCGGTCGACCGCCGGTCGACCGACAGACGGGTTCTGGGTAGAAATCTGCTGATCCGTTTTTTGAGGTATTAAGCCTCATGTTGATTCTAGGGTTTGTAACCTGCGGGAATAGTAGTTGCTCTGAGTACTCTTGCATTCAAAGAGACTTAGAGTTATTGTAATCATCTCCACAAAGAAATTCTCTCCATTGATTGCCCCGAGGACGTAGGCATTCAGGCCGAACCTCGTTAGATCTGTTGTTTGCGATTGGGTGTTTTCTCTACTTGGTTGGGTTTGATTTCATTGTGCAAGGAGATCTGAGAATTCTCTATTTGGTTTGTTGTTGTGATTTGTATGCGCGCACAACATGTCCCAATCAATTTCAATCATTACAAAGACAAAATATGGTGTAATATGATCACCATGAATGTGAGTCAAGTTATACTAGGTAGATCATGATTTTTCGACAAAAATATCACTATTTACGGTTGATCAAATATGTGTCAAGTTGAGCATGAGGGTAAGCAAATTAAGCTACTATCCTTGAGACGTAAGACTGGACAGCCCAAGCAAACATCTACTTTGGCTTTGCTTCCAACTCCATCTGATCCACTTCTCATTGCTAATGTTCCCACCCTTTCTCCCATTAGTCATGCATACCATGTTCGCAACCGCTTTCTCTCTTACTGTCGATACCATCCATAATAGAGAATTCGAGCCTATAACTGCATCACACGAGCACGTGCACAAGCTAGACAAAAAGATCAGTGATGAAAATAAATAGAGTAATGTGAAGCCTACTTTACGAAATAGTAGTTAAAAATATTGAAAACTTTAATGTAGGTGATTATGTGATGGTTCGGATTTATCCGAAAATAGATTCCTTGAGAACTGTAAAAATGTTGCATGCCCGTAGTGATGGATCCTTCAATATCTTGAATAAGCTGAATTGTAATACTTATGCTATAAATCTTCTTAGAGATTATAATATTAGTTATACTTTTAATATTAATAATTTAGTGGATTACAAGAATTTTGATTGTAACCTATTGATTGATAAGCCTTTTCCTAAGCCATTTTCTAAGAGTTTTCACTTAGTTCATTCTCAAATGCTCATCCTATTGCAACAGAGCAAGTATCTAAAATTTTAGAGGTTGAGACTATCAACACTAAATCTAGTAGAATTCACAGGTATTTGATCCGTTTGAAAAGAAAAGCACTTAACTGTTGATTCGTAGTTGATTAAGATGATTTGTAGTGATTTGATCCAGTTCAGTATGAGAGACCCAATCCATCTAACTCAATGGGGTCGAGTCTTCTCCCAGCCGAGGAGAATGATGCAGACATCTAATCAAGATGAAAGAGCCGAAGAGACAGATCAAAGAAGTCCCAATTCGAGTTGAAGTAGTAGAATTTGGATATTTTTCTCTTTCTTTATTTTTGTCTTTTAGTTTCTTTATTTTGCTTTTTTAGTTTCTAAAATTTGGATTGTAATTCTATTTTGATTAGGAGTTTGAGTTTTAATTGGATTCAAATCTTGTAAAAGTCTATATAGACCCTCTTGTATGAACAATAAACAATGAAGAATTTTTATAAGAATTTGTGAGTGATTTTATCTCTCAAAGTTGTTTAAGATTGAATTTCTAATTTCTCCTATTTAAATCCTAACTCTACCTTTTTCTCTCCTACTTCTTTACCTTAGCTGTCATCCCTCTCTTTTTCCTTCTTCTCTCTCTTCTCCACACCATCAAAGAATCTGACGCTGACTCCTCTTCTCTCTCGATCTCATCTCACGCGCACTGTCGACAATCACTACTATGCCATTACTACATTTAAAGCATCAATTGGATTTTAGTTATAACTTTCACATCTATACTCTGATTCGAATGATTTTCGTGGCATTGTGATTCTTGACAACGAGAGCTTTATATTGGCATCCTTCACAGGTTACTAAGATATTTTTGATAATCAATAAGTAATTTTTTTAATACGGTCTATTTATTTATGAGTAAATATCTGCCTCTGTTATTTTCTTGATTTAATTTGTTGCCACAAATAGTGAGATTGTGAGATTCTGATAGTCCGATAGTTGCTAACTCTTTTACATTGATTTTATAAGTTTTTGTCATCATAACTAGTAGTGCATCACTTTATTTTGATCTAAATCGGTACCGCTGCGTCAATATTTTGTTAAACCCATCATCATGCCTTATAGTTTTAATTATTTTCCTACTCAAAGATTGTATATTTGATGAAACAAAGTAAAATTTTATTCTATCACTGATTCCTGATATACAAACATCACGTTTCACATCAATCATAGACCATTAACATCTAGTAATATTATTAGTGAACCCTGTACCACAAAAGTTAATTTTTTTAAGAAACCAAAAGTTAATTGTTATAAAGATGATTTGAAATTCACAAAATGATGAAACTAATGATGATAGGCCAATAAAATAGCCCACCTATAATGCACTCTTAGGAGCGTAAGGTCCAAATGTTATTTGATTGTTAGTAATAGGATTGGAAATTTGGAATCAAATCAAATCGAATGTTGAGACATTCAAATTTGACTTCATTTGTAATCTTTGAATCAAATTCAAATTTAGTTCGAATAATAAAGCATGCTTGCACATAATTTGATTTGATATTTGAACATGTTACAAATAATTCATGAATCATGTAATGAAGGAGTTTTTCTTTTTTAATTTTCTCATTTTTACATACTTTTTCCTGATACAAATTTATACAATAAGGTAAACAGAGATATGCACATATACAGGTGGTTTGTTTTTCAAACTTGTTGACTCTGATTTTGAAAATGAAAAAAAAATTCCAAGTGTCCATCTTAGGCCCTTTTGGAGAGGTTTTGGGACACAGAAAACATGAAGGTTTTCATAAGTTTGACTATTGAACGAAAGTCTCATCAGGAAGGTAATAGTTTGCATACTTGAATGGAACCTCATAATATGACAAACATCAGACTTTGTAATGAAGGATATATATATATATTTTAATAAGAAACTTTCACAAAATAAGTTTCGTGAGAAAATTATATAGGAGCGATTCTGTAAATAATCCGAACCACTCATCTTGATCTGCATAGTATAGTTAGGTTATCAATAAAAAATCACGTGATTTCAAGTTTTTTTACCCCTGCATCAAATGACATCTTTATTCTATAGCGAATATAACGTCTGTTTTGTAACAACTTGTTACATGGATAAAAAAGGCTAGAATAGCGTGATTTTTTATCGATAACCTAAATAAAGTATGTAGATGAAGACAAACAGTTCGAATCATCCATATGATCGCTTCTATATGATTTTCTCATTTACTCATTAATTTAATCGTTCCATTTTATTCTACTGTTAAAAAATCATTAATGTTTGAACCCAAAGAAAATGGAGTAAACAAACTCCAAATCAGGTGATTTTTTATATGCGTATATCTTAGAACATGAATATGATACTTGTGATCGGATCTTGAAAATTCAATCGAAAACTTGAATTTTGAGTGCAACATAGGACAAAGTTGCCTCCTGTATCAACTGATTCTCATTCTCTCTCTCCCTATATATATATATATATATATATATATATATATATATATATATGGAACAGACTTGTGTCATTCCGGAAGGATTCGAAGCCGAATCTTTCCCGCTTAAATACAACCATATATCATCCGAATACAAGATCCACTCTATTGAAGTTGATTTATATTATTTCAAGTATTTTAAATACTTTTTGCCCATCCATCAAATAGGGGAAAAAAACAGACGATCTAAATAGTGAGTTGGTTAGTTTAACGGTGTAGAATATTTGAAATCTAATAAAAATTGATGTGTGAGGGCTTTTAAGTGTTCAGAACATGACAAAATGGCCGGATCGAGAATTTGTATGTTTAAAAATGTAGATTTAAGTAATATGCTATTTTCGGCGTCCATTTTGCACCACTTGATTGATGGATAAAAAGTATTAAAAATACATGATTTTTTATTTATAGATTTAAATAATGTAGATCAAATTCAACGGAGTAGATCTTATTTTTGGATGTCATATGTTAGTATTTGAGTGGGAAGGATCCTAGTCTATCTCATTTAGGTATATATGTCGTGTCTTGTAATGAAGTTATACAGACAAGTATTATAACATAATAACTAGCTAGTTTAATAGAATTAAGCACATCCAAGGAATTGAAGCGCGCAGGTACCTGGATTGGACTCGCTGCAAGCAACAAACCAGCAACTCCCCCACAACGACGCGACCATCAGGGCCAGCCAGTGAGACACTTATCCCGCCCGTTCTACTACTGCGCGCACCACTGTTTTCAGTAATAGTGAATGATCCAGACAAAGACAGTATCTCAAAGCGACCCTGCATGAAGATTCATTAATCGGTTCATTGTTAGTGTTCAGCTGCGATTTCCATTCTCAAGAAGAAGATATATATATATATTAGAATGAAATATGAATGAATTAGTCTTGCCTCATACGTCAAGGTGCTGCCAGAAGAACCTGGTTGACGCAGAGTAACATTGGAAATGGCCCCATTTGCAGAGAGGATGCATATGGCCCTCGGACCTCTCTGGGAGAAGGACATTATCCTCGCAGCAACATCCTAATTTAACAGAAGCAGTAGAAATTAAGCAAGATGATGATATATTTATAACCCTAATTGAATATATTTAACTTTGATCTGCAAAATTAATTTAGTTTGATTGAGAGAGAGATGGATGGGGTTTTATACCTCCCCTGCTGCAACGGTGACAACATGGGGTGTAAAATTCCCTCCAGCTGAGTAGGCAAACCATTCCCCTTCACACACGCAAATGAAATGATCAACACTACATCTGACTACTTAATGCAATATTAATGTTTGTATTGTGATGACGATGGGGAGGAGGGATAGAGAGAGAGAGAGATCAGTGAGTGACTGACCGAGAGTTGCGAGAAGGTGGCGCTTGCCGGAACCAGGTGGCCGCCCTCTGCTGCGTTTTTGTGATGAAGAAGATGACATCAAGTCAAGAGAGGAGGAGGAGACTGGTACTGTGGCCGGAGCAGCGGGAGGAGAGAATAAAGTAGTAGTAGTAGTGGGTGAAGATGATGGTGGCGATATGAGAGAGAAGTATGGTCTGCAGGGTTCATGGATACTTTCAGAGTTTGTTTGCTTGATTAGCTTGTTTGCTGCAGAGTACTGCTGCTGCATCTGAGTCTGCACATGATCTCCTCACGAACGCCACCACCGGCCGCCATCATGTTTCCAGTAAACCACTAGCACTTGCTGCGCTCACACTCAGAGTCAGAGGGGCTGCTGCCCTCGTCCTTGTCATCTCATCATCATCACCACTGCGACCACAATCGTCAGCAGCAGCAGACTGCAGCGGCGGCGCGGCGAGGTGTGGGAGTAGTTGAGTTAGATGGGAGCTGGGAGAGAGAGAGGGAGAGGGAGAGGGAGAGGGAGACAAAGAGACTCAGGCTTCATCACTACTGATCCCCTCTCCTCCTCCATTCAAATCTATATCTCGATCTTGCAAATACAAAGTCAAAATAACAAGAAGAAGAAGAAGAAGAAAGGAAAGGGTTAAATTAAAATAAAATAAAATAAAGAGTGCTGATGAATCATCTATGGCTCGTAATAAATGCATTTAAAAGAAAAAAAGGGGCTGTGTTCACCACTGTCTTTACTACTGTTTTACTCTTTTGCTTTTCAAATTTTGAATCTCTGCACGCTGCCTTACTGTACACAACCCTAGCCCTGCTTTCATCCATCAATGCCCATTTTTACTACTTATCAACAAACCCAAGGCACAAAAAAGAAAACAAAATTATTACAACTTGTTTATTTTTTTTGTTATCTGATTCCGATTCCTATTCCGATTTCGGACAACTGGTCAAACTGATGCTCCACTGTAAAGGCTAAAGAAAATAATAATCTATACATGTCTCCAGATTTAAATTTAAATTAGATTAAATTAAGCAAGTGTTTGGGTACAAATTCCTAAACTGCCTTTACCTTCTCTAATTTTAGAGAGACCGATGAAATCCGTAGCGTGCCCGTGCGTCTGAAAATGTGCGAGATACTTCATCACTAATCCAACCCAATCTCTTGTATATATTTAGTAACGCTATTTGTGTTATTTTTATATTATATTATATTATTATTATATAAATTGTCGGTCACATTAATAATCAATGAGGATGAGTGTCATAGTTCATATAAATCTCATTTATAATTTATAAAACAGTACTATATAATATTGTGTACAAAAATAATACAAATAATATTATTCTTATAATATATTATATTTTCCACAAACGAATAAAATAGTGATTGAATGAGATCTTCATTTCCAACAATACTTTGGTGACGGAAATATTAGCTTAGGATACAATGATAATCAAGAAGTCGGCATTTCCGTATTGTTGTGCGCCGACAACAACCCTAAGAGGATCTCACAAATCTCCAAGCACAGAGAATAAACCCAAACAGCACAAATAATCACCAGAAGAAAAGAACAAACTCAAACACACGATCTAACGAGGTTCGGCCTCAACGCCTACGTCCTCGGGGCAATCAGAGAGAGATTTAATTACTATGGAAGAAGATTACAATGGCTAGCAGCCTCTTTGAATACAAGAGAGCTCCAGCCTTTTCCTTTTTGCAGATCTTCTACAAGATACAACCCTAGAAATCAACATTAGGCTTAAATACCCAAATTTGCGGAGCAGCAGATTTTCGCCCAAACCCGACTGTCGGTCGACCCGGCCGTCGACCGACCTCCACCTCGGTCGACCCGGTCGGCCGACCGAATTTAAACCGAGAGTTTGGCTGTTTACAGTCAGAGTCTTTCGGTCGAACGGCCGGGTCGACCGCCTAAGGCCCTGTGCATGTTGTGTATGTCGGTCGACCGACCCTGCCTGATTCTGCTGCTGCTATTTCCAGCTGTTGTTCCCTTCGTCTTCGTCGTCAACTTCCTCGGCGATCACTCGACGACCCTCGACGAACCTTATCAACTTCCCCATCAGTAAACTCTCTCTTTCTAACAATTCTCCACCTCGGCGAAGATTTTTCAAATCTGAGCCGATCTCCAACGCTACCCCAGTCTATCACCTGGCGAAATCGACACACGATCTCGGCTTGCGCGCACCGGCAAAATCGACACACGATCTCGGCGAAATCGACACACGATCTCGGCTTGGAATCTTTTGCTCAACTGTTCCTGGAAAATATCACACATGCCTTCCCTGCACTTCACCTTAGGAGAATTTTCATACATGCCGATCACCAACATGGCTTCTACTCCTCAACTTCATGACCTCACGAAGACTTCCTCATGAGCCAACACTGACTCTCCAACTGACTAGCTCTATCTAGTCTACCTGTCTTCCACTGACGGTCCAACCAAGTCTGCGTAGAGCCCACCAAACATCATCGGCTTCAACTGGATGCACACCCCTCCTTATGCAAGCTCAACATCTTCTCACCGGAAGATCACCTGTTCATCGAGACCACAACACCTCACCTCTCCGTGAAGTCCAACTGGCCAAATGCTTCACCTCTACGTGAAGCCTCTCCACCTCTACGTGAAGCTCCAAACGGCCACGCCTCTTCACCTCTACGTGAAGATCCAAACAGCTTCTCGAGAACCCAAATAGCTTCATAAGAGTTGCATCACCAAATGGCTGCGCCTTTACGGCTGCCTACGTACCTTTGCACAAAAGGATCAAGCCAACCGTAGTTCATTAAGATGAGCTTCATCAAGCTCAAGCACTTGCACCACTATTTGTAGCAGTGAACCTGTCTGACCGAGTCATATGAACCTCTTCCCGACCATCATGGAGAACAACGGCCTTCAACTTCAGCTTGTCACGATCACAAGCTTGAGATTCATGCTTCTTTCCCCACAAGCGTGGTTTCACCTTTGTTCCTATAGCTGCAAACAACTCGACATCCTCAACATGTCGTCAACCTGTTCAGCATCACCTTTGGTATCATGAACTCCACCCGGTGTCACCTCCGCTGAAGTATCCTTTGATGCCGAACCAACTGGAGATGATGGAGTAGCATCAACCTCCACCCGCTGCGATCTTCCCTTGGTCTTCGTCCTCTCCACCTGCTGAGAGACGGTGGACATCAACCCTGAAGTCTCTCCTAAAGTGACATTTCTGCTCATCACGATCTTCTTGTCTTCGGGGTCCCACAACCTGTAGCTGTTTCCTTTGACGCCCAAATAAACAAACCTCTTTGCTCGCGGATTCACCTTGCCATTCTTGGCACTGAAGTAGGCCGGACTTCCAAACTCCCGCAGCAAAACAATGACCTTGAGCAGCTTTCCCAGACCAAATATCCAATGGAGCTTTACCTCCTATCGCAGTCGATCTATTCATGAGATGGCTAGCATACTCTGTCGCCTCAGCCCAAAACGACCTGTCCAATCCTGCATTAGGCAATAACTTCCGAACCTCCTCCAGCAAGGAACGGACTACATCTTTAGTCAACCCATCTGTACCTGTTGTGAAGTGAGTTACAATACCTGTGTTCTGGCCAAATTGTAGGAACTGGTACATGTCCTTCCCAACATTACCAATATGAAGCTCCTTTATCTTCCTACCTATCTGCCTCTCCATTCTTCCTCTCCACTTCACCAACAAATATAGGGCTTCACCCCTTTGTCTCATAGGATATATCCAAACCTGCCTAGATGAAGAATCAACAAAAGAGACAAAGTACCTGTGACCTCCAAGCGATGCCGTCTTAGCAGGTCCCCATACACTCACGTGAACACTATCAAGAAGACCTTCATTGTGGTGAGTACTGGTGCTGAATCTCACCTTCTTCTTGTCCAGAACACTGTGTCCACCTTCCAAATTGCAGGTAGCAGCACCTTCCCTTTCCTTCTTTGCAAGAGCTCGCAAAGACTTTTCTTCTTCCTGTCTGACCTTTCCCTGCCAGACCTCCGGGCCACCATCATCTGAGGAACTAGAAGTCTCCACCTGATCTGTAATCGTACTACCTTCAAGTAGTAAAGATTGCCTCGGCGGACGCCCTTGATCACCACCATCGAGCCCTTGATCATCCTGAGATCGCCATCTCGATCAGATATCACTATGCCCGATGCTTCCAAAGTGCCAACTGAGATAAGATTCCTTTTGAGCTGAGGTACATACCTCACCTCCTTCAACTCTCGAACTATCCCATCATCCATCTTGATGCGAACTGTACCCATCCCTTCTATATTACAAGGATGGTCATCCCCCATGACCGTGTAACATCCATCCAGCTTCTCAAAGCTAGAAAACCAGGCCCTGTTCGGGCACACATGATTGGCTCCGCTATCCAAGATCCACTCAGCACTATCTGAGTTACAAATAGTAGGGGTAGTAACCGAGAGAGAGAACACTGAAGAGTCATCATCCGATCTATCTGCCCATGCTAGATTCGTCTCGGTCTTTGACTCCACCTTTTTATCTTTGGCCTTCGGGCATTCTGCTTTTCAGTGTCCTAGTTCCTTGCACAAGGCACACTGATTTCTCTTCAGATTTCTGAAACCCGGCCTGGACTTCGATCTTCCTCTAACTTCCTTGCCCTTCCGCGATGAACTTCTGCTTCTTACTCCAGTGCCTCCGCCACTGAGCTTGACTGTGAAGGATGCCTTTCCTTCTTCCTCGTCTCATAACTCGACAGTGCAGACGACACTCATCATAATCCAAGGTCTGCCTTCCATTTATGAAGGTCAGAGTGAATGTCTCATACTCCTCCGCCGGGAGTGAGTTCAGAAAGATGATTGCCTTATCTTCCTCATCTATCGTGACATCCACATTTACCAAGTCTGTAAGAAGCTTCGTGTATCGGTTGATGTGCTCATTCACTGTGCTCCCCTTCTTCATCCGAAACTGATACAGCTTACTCTTAAGCTGCAACCTGGACTCAACACTCTTCGTCAGGTATTTCTTCGCAAGGGTTTCCCACAGTTTCTTCGCCGACGTCTCATGTTGTGCAAGGTATTTTATGTCTTGCGACAAACATGAACGTATCAAGCCACATGCCGACCTGTTCATCTTCTCCCACTCTTCATCAGTGGTAGTGCTCTTCTTCTTCTCCAATAGGAGAGTGTCTTCTAGGTTCGATGCATTCAGTGCATCCATAACCTCACATCTTCACATCCCGAAGTTATTTGTACCGTTGAACTTCACCACGTCGATCCTTGGATGAGGATGCATGGTCTTACCGAAGTACTTTCCTCTGCCATTGATTTTTCTGATCCTCTATCTGTGCGGAAGAATAACCAACTGGAAATAGATCTCTACTCAGATAAAAATTAGATTTTTACCTGTCCCTTGAAACCCTAGATTGAGTTTCTCACCGGATCTACTTCACCACAGATTCCACGAGCCCTCCTTGCGTCCTTCTGAGATCGACACACGATCTCCACGAACACCGTTACCTCTGATCTGAGACCGACACACGATCTCCACCGGATCAGATCTCGAGGCCTTCGAATCCTCAGAAATCCCAAGCGCAACCTGGGAGCTCTGATACCACTTGTTGTGCGCCGATGACAACAACCCCAAGAGGATCTCACAAATCTCCAAGCACAGAGAATAAACCTAAATAGCACAAATAATCACCAGAAGAAAAGAACAAACTCAAACACACGATCTAACGAGGTTCGGCCTCAACGCCTACGTCCTCGGGGCAATCAGAGAGAGATATAATTGCTATGGAAGAAGATTACAATGGCTAGCAGCCTCTTTGAATACAAGAGAGCTCCAGCCTTTTCTTTTTGCAGATCTTCTACAAGATACAACCCTAGAAATCAACATTAGGCTTAAATACCCAAATTTGCGGAGCAGCAGATTTTCGCCCAAACCCGACTGTCGGTCGACCCGGCCGGTCGACCGACCTCCACCTCGGTCGACCCGGTCGGCCGACCGAATTTAACCGAGAGTTTGGCTGTTTACAGTCAGGGTCTTTCGGTCGACCGGCCGGGTCGACCGCCTAAGGCCCTGTGCATGTTGTGCATGTCGGTCGACCGGACCGGTCGACACCCTGCTGATTCTTTCTGCTGCTGCTGCTATTTCCAGCTGTTGTTCCTTTCGTCTTCAACTTCCTCGGCGATCACTCGACGACCCCTCGACGAACCTTATCAACTTCCCCATCAGTAAACTCTCTCTTTCCAACACGTATTCGGTTAGATCTACACACTCTCTTTAGAAAACAAATAAAAAAGGAAACAGAAGGAAAATTAGAATATGTAACGCCCCGATCCTGCGGGTACGGAGACGTTACTGCGACGTATATACGCAAGTCAGAAATACCCTCACGTATATACGCTAAGCATCAGTACAGGTAAGAATCACAGTACGAAAACACGTAGTATTATACATGCCAACATGAGGAGTACAAGTTACAAAGTTATCACCGAGTGTGATATACTATTACAAGTATCTTTATCACAGCCAGATACAAAAGTAAAATTTACAATATGAATACAAGATGCTCACGAGCTGAAGGAAAATCCCGCGAGCTGGAAGGAAGAGTCAGGTACAAAAGGAATCGAGACTAGTCAGCCTGCTCTGAGAGGAAAGCTTGATCTTCGGTGGAGGGCTCCACTTCAATCCAAGCTTCGGAACCTAAACATGCAAATTCAAGGGAGTCAGAACCTCCCAAACAAATGTTCAGATTACAGCCAAGTGGCATAAGAGGTAAGAGTATGAGAGTTGATATAGCATTATGAATAAGAAGCATGTAAAGGAGACACAATGTGCTATAACTGGCAAACTCGAATGAATTGTTATTATCACTTTTAAATGCTTAATCTTATTACTCCTCTTACTCATATGTCTAGGTATGTGCCATAGCGTCCTACTTCACATACATCCACATCTGAGTAAGTTAAGGCTGTTATTGGAAACCAGCGGGGGTATCAACGAACAATGTTTACAGTGGGTCCCGTGCATACCTGGGACCACGGCCCAGGATGTTCCGTTGCTTGGTGACGGAACCTACCGCAAGGCGATTCAGAAGGGTCTTATGGATGCCCTTATCAAGATGGTAGCAGAAGGAGGGAGCCAGCTCTCCCCTCGGTCCCATGGAGGCCCACAGGTCAGACCGAAAGTTTTAGTTGCACAACATGCCTAATACCACTGTAAACACGAACATGTATTGATAGCCGCGAGTTTCCCCCGACCGGATGCAAGTTGTTCCTTTTTATGATTTATTATGTATTTATCAGATTCCGGGAATGAGCAGGAACAAGTCAGGAATACATGTATCTCAGGAGTACAGTATGCACTATAATGTATCAAGTAGAAATCAAGATGTCAGGTCATCATTCCTTAGTCGTGATAATCATAAGAGTCAAGTGTATCATGCCGGGTGTCAAGTGATAGCATGACAAGAGGGTGATATTCATCAAGTGACAAGTCAGGTAATAACAAGGGGCAATTATGTGGTAGTAGTATGTCGGGTGGTAACATATCGGTTGACAAGTGATACAACCAAGTGGAGCTGAGTATGCTGGAGGCACAGGTAGCGAACAGAGTTTAGACACTGATACGCTTGGCGAGGTTACCGGGATGACTCGTTTTTAGAATACGAGTGGAAGGTCCGTAGCAACTTGCCTGGACGGATTTAGTGAATAAAGCGCTGAGCGCTAAGTATGCTAACCAGATGGAGCTGAGAAACCTGACGGTCCCAATCACCTCTCTTTCGAGATAGTGAGAGACTGGAGGCTGAACTGAGAAACCTGATGGTCCCAATCACCTCTCTTTCAAGATGGTGAGAGACCGGAGGCTGAATGGTCGCACGAGTTGTTCTATCCTATTACAAGTATTACAGTATATCAGTCCGGGACATATCCACAGATTACAACACACACCTGCACAACCACATCGCACTGCTACCAAGGTGTAACGCCCCGATCCCGCGAATACGGGGACGTCACTGCGACGTATATACGCAGGTCAGAAAGTGCCCCCACGTATATACGCTAAGCATAAAGTACAACAAGGATCAGAGTACAGCACAAAGCGTGGTATTCATAATATGCCAACTTAAAAGTACAAATACAAAGTCATCACAGGATATGATAAAATATTACACATTACATATGTCTTTTATCACAACCAAGTCCAAAAGTACAATATAAAATAAGGACACAAAAGGCTCACGAGCTAGATGAAGATCCCGTGAGTCAAAAAGAAAAGTCTGGCACAAAAAAAACAGGAACTAGTCTGCCTGCCCACTAAGAAAAGCTAGATCCTCTGTGGATGGTTCCACTTCGATCCAAGCTTCGGAACCTGAACATACAAATCCAAGGGAGTCAGGACCTCCCACAATGAACAGGCTATGGCCAAATGGCTAAGAGACAAGAGTAGGAAGGTTAGAACACAAGTATAGCAAGTGTGAACAAGTAAAACATAATATCCTTAAAACAGGAAATCCAGGGTAAAGTTGATTACAAGCAAGATTGATTGTATACACTTAGGTCACGGTCCCATGAGACTAGTACATCGAAGGAATAATCCAAACAAGGAAACCCTCATCTATATACCTTATCTCATGTCACCGTAATCCAAGCGTATAGAATCAGAGTCGCAAAATAGTCATAACGAGAATACATAGCAGGTGTGACAAGAGTGCATAACAGGTATCAAAACAGGGATCATAACAGTAATCGTAACTGGAGTCCGATACAGGTGTCATAACAGGAATATCAAGAGTATAAATTATTATTATTCGTCTAACCCATATATCTAGGTATGTGTCTCGGTATATATCCCAACGCACATACATCCATCCTATATAAGCAAGTCGAGGTTTGTTACCGGAAGTAGATGAAGAACTGATAGAGCTTCTTATAGTAGTTTCCATACACCTGGAACCAGTTTGGAGGCCCAAAGTCCCCCTAACACTAATCTCCTGTGGGCCCTAAGTCCCACTAACACTACGCCCGCCAATATTTCATTCCCATACTATAAGCAAGGTGTCATTCCGGCATTCATCACTTCCTCCCATTCCCCATACAAGTTGTCCTTTTTATAGTTTATTAACATAATTATCAGATTAAGGGAATGAGCAAGATCATAACTGGAATACATAACTGGAATACAGGTACTACATTCCCTTACTGTGATAATTAAACAATGTCAAGTGTATCATGCCTTGTTTTAATAGATAGCATGACAAGAGGTTGAGAGTACTAAGTAACAAGTCATAAAGTATAATATACAAACATATGAACCAAGCATAAGATCCAAATATAAGAAAGTAAAACTATGACAAACAGCCAAAGTTAGTCGACTAGGGTCAATGGAGTAGTCGACTAATAGAGGGATTAGTCGACTAACAGTCTGGTATAGTCGACCAAAACTGTGCACCAGAGAGTTGGGTTTCTGATTCAGGAAAAGTTAGTCGACTAGGGTCAAGGGAGTAGTCGACTAACAGACATCTCAAGTCGACTAACAGTCATGTCAAGTCGACTAATACTGAGTTACAGAAAGTTGGGTTTTGGTTTCAGGAAAGTTAGTCGACTAGGATGGAATGGGTAGTCGACTAACAGTGATTTATAGTCGACTAATACTTAAGGTAAGTCGACTAAAACTGTGCTCCAGAAAAGATTTCGTTTCAAACTAAGGGTTTCAAGTCGACTAGCTTCTAGGTCAAGTCGACTAATCGTGGTCTGAAAACAGATTACAGAACTGAATTTGATGGCTGTTCTTGATGGTTAAAAATATGATTTTGAAGACACAAATGTACAAGATATGGAAGCATAAACATACTAAGAATTGTATGAGTCTTGGTGAGTAAAAATACTCACTTCGAATGGTTATGAGAAGTTTTATGAACTCGAAATGGTTGTGGTCGACGAATATCACCAAAAGGATCCTCAACGATATAGCCGACGAAGAAAGCTACGATCCCAATTCCAAAGTAGTGGTTGAGGTGGAGATGATGGCCTTGGTGATGTTTTGGAGTTGGTGGTTGAGGTTGAGATGAAGGAGGAATTAGGTGAAGGCCAACTCTTTTGTTGAAGTGGAGAAAAAGAGAGAAAATGAAAAGGAAAGATTTATATAGGATTTAGATTTTGTGAAGGAGGTGTAATTAATGTAGATGAGAGGGGGCTTTTTGCAAATAGGAGAGGGGATGAGTGTCCCTCTTTTGGCCACTTGGCCGGCCATGGGAGAGAGAGAAAGAGGGGCATTAATGGTAGAAGTTGGTGGAAGTGAGTGGAAGTTGGAATTTTGGAATTGTTGGAATTTTGGAAAATGGAATTCTTGTGGATTGTGGAGGAAGGAAGAGAAGTAAGGAAAAAGGAAAAAGGAAAGAAATTGATAAAGAGAAGATATTCTCTTTGACTTGAAAAATGAAAATATTGGAAACACAGATTCCCGGGTTTAAGTCGAGGATACGGAAAACATTTCGGAAAATACCGAAATCGTCCGAAATTCAAGTGTCTCGGAACGACTCGTAATAATTATCAAAAATCAAGAATATTATACTAAGAATCATAGTGAAATCAGTTTTAAGAAATACTTTATAGTTTTAAAACTAAAAATCCCGGAATCAATTAGCTACCGACTCCGATGGAATTTTCATAAATTCATAAAATTCCCAGAAAAAGTATTTAGGTAGAAAATATGATTTTAGGAAATAATGTCTAAAGAAACTTTTAGAAATTCTAAACCGTTTGTAAACTAAAAATCCGGGAATCGGTCAGCAGCACTGGCCGACACCGTTTTTGAAGATATTTAATTAATTCAGGAAAATTCCAGAAAATCATATAAAATCAAAAATATAGGAAAATAATATTTGAAACTGAAATCGGTCGAATCTAATTACCGGAAAGACCAAATCAAGTAACACATTAGGATCGGGTCTTCGGTTCAGACTAGGGCTGACTCCGAGTACACGAATCCAAATTTAAGACAAAACAATCATATAAACAATTCATAATACAAAATAAGTACAGAAGGTAAATCGAAAAATATGATCAAAAATCTGAATACGCAACTAAGTACGTATTCCGGGAACGGGGTATTACAATCCACCCACCTTACAAAAAAAAATTGCGTCCTCGCAATTTCGCTAAGGGGCAAATTGAACACAAGGGGACAAAGGTGGAATAAAAGGCTTCATAAATCCAAAACAGGGTTAAGGTGAACACAGGAAGGACCAGGATTGGAAATGAGAGAATGATAGGGGAATTATTTAGAAAGATAACCAACTCAAATGCAAGATCCGGGGTAGTAGTTACCATGATATTGTAATACCCCGTCCCCGGAATACGTACTTCATTTCGTATTCAGTTTTTCGACTGTATTTTTTTGATTTACTTTCCGTATTTGACCGATTTTAATTTTAAATATCGTTTCCCAATATATCAGATTTTATGTGATTTTCTGGAATTTTCTGGAATTAAAATAAATTTCTTCAAAACCGGTGTCGACCAGCAGCTGATCGATTCCCGAATTTTTTATCTTACAAACTGTTTAGAATCTCTAGAAGATTCTTTAGACATTTCTTCTTAGAATTATGTTTATTACTTAAATACTTTTCTGAAGATTTTACGAATTTATGGATGTTTCACCGGAGTCGGTAGAAGGCTGATTCCAGTATTTTTATTTCACAAACTGTTTAGAATTTCTAAATGATCCTTTAGACTTTATTTCTTAGAATTATATTTTCTACCTACATTCTTTTTCTGAGGGTTTTATGATTTTATGAAAATTCCAACGGAGTCGGTAAATAACTGATTCCGGATTTTTAGTTTTAAAACCATAAACTATTTCTTCAAACGAATTTCACCATGAGTCTTCAAATATTATTCTTGATTTTTGGTAAAACTTTCAGATCATTCCGAGATACTTGAATTTCGGACATTTTTCCAATAATTGCAAAATTCACAATTCCCACTAATGCCACCTCCTTTCCCACTCACATTTCCACCTAACCCCACTCATTCTCTCTCTCTCCCACAGCCGCCAAGTGGCCAAGTGAGGGACACCTCACCCCTCCCTTTTTGTAAGAAACCCCTCACATCTACCTAAATTCCACCCCCTTTACAAATCCCAATCCTATATATATTTTTCCTTTACACTTTAACCCTTTTCTTCCTCATTTCAACAAAAGAGAAGAAGCTCTCCAAAATCCCCTTCTTCCTCAACCTAAACCCTAGCTCCAAGAACTCCCCAATCTCTTCACCTCCACCTCAAGACCTCAAGGGCTTCAACTAAGGTTTCATCAAGGACTTCATCTTCAACCACCACTCCCAAAGCAACACCAAGATCAACTTCCTCATCTCAAGCTTCAACAACTAGTTGTGGATTTAAACCATCATCTCCACCTTGGATCAAGCTCCAAATTGAACCCATCCAAGTGAGTATCTTTACTCACCAAGACCTAGATTTCCCTCTATTTACTTGTGATAGTAATTCTTGTAAAATGGTTCCATAAAAATCCAATTTTTAGGTCATCAAAGCTCAAATCCAACCTCCCCATGTGTGTATATCTACTCACTAAGGCTAGTCCCTGTTGTGGTGTACTTGTATTGTCAGATCAGGTCCCCTTATGTCCTAAAAAATCCTATTTTTTAGACTATTAAAACCAACCACACAAAAATCGGATTTTTTAACCTAACAGCAGCAGATTTCAGAGGATCGGTCGACCGGCAGTCGACCGATCACTCGACCGATGTGCACAGCGTGCACACTTTTGAGCTGGCGGTCGACCGGTCACCAACCAGTCGACCGGTCTAGAAAACCCAAGTTACGGCCCTGTATCGGTCGACCGGCAGTCGACCGACAAGCGACCGCTAGTTGTAACCCCAGACCGACGGCACTCGACCGCCAAACCTGGAGCTCACGGCCTTCGATCGGTCGACCGGCCATATTGACCCAGTCGACCGATGGTCTGGTTTTGGGCCAGAATTGCTGATTCTCATTCTTTCTAAAATTAGATCTTAACTTTGACACTTGGGTGATGTATTATCCTTACTAAACACTTCATAACAGATATTTCATGACTTGTTATTACATGTCCTTTCTTCATGACATGTTATTACATATTCTCACTTCTTGACTTGTTACTTTATATATATCACCCTTATCATGCCGATACTTCATGTATGTCAATTATATGCCACTGTTTCATATCTGATTTCATCACCTGACTATGACCAATCGCTTGTATGACTTGATCATTAACCTATCACTACAACCACTTGTCAATTCTTTAGACTTGTTAGTTTTAGGTTTCCTTTTAACACATGTATATCACCTTGACATGCCACTACCATGCTAGGCCCTATCGTTATGTCATGATTGACCCGGCCTATTATTAATCTATTGTTATGTTTTGTTTCTTGTTATGCATCACCACCTCGTCATGCTATCTTTTAAACCAAGCATGATACACTTAGCCTTGTAATTATTATGTTACGGGAATCCTGTCTTGTTTATGGAACTAAGTGCCACACCATACTCGGTGGGGGCCACCTCTAGAATCCACTCCCTCAGAACAAAGTGCCACATGGAACAAAGTGCCACACCACACGGTGGGGGCCACCTCTTGAATCTGTGGGGGCCACCTCTTGAATCTGTAGGGCTATTACTGTTATGACTGTTTATTCCCGTAACCTGACAATCTAAATAAACTACAACTTGTATGGGTATGGGAGGAAGTGATGGATGCCGGAATGATACCTTGCTTATAGTAATGGGCTATTATATTGACGATAACTGTTAGTGGGACTTTGGGCCCACATAATATGACTGTTAGGGGGACTTTGGGCCTCCAAACTGGTTCCAGGTGTATGGAAACTACTATAAGAAGTGTTATCAGTTCTCCATCTACTTCCTTCCGTTAACAACCTCGAATAGCTTATATATGGATGTATGTGAGTTGGGATCGATACCGAGACACATACCTAGATATATGGGTCAGACGAGTAATAATAATAATAGATGTCAGTTATGTTCTCTGTTATAGTTACTGTTAGGTGTACCAGCTATGATTCATGTCTCTCTTGTTATGTATTCTCGTTATGACTATCGTATGATTTGCAACTCTGATTATATATGCTTGGATTACTGTGGCATGAGATAGAGGTATATAGATGAGGGTTTCCTTATTTGGATTATTCCTTCGATGTACTGGTTTCATGGGACAGTGACTTAAGTATATACAATCACTTTTGCTTGTAATCAGCTTTACCTTGTATCCCCTGTTTTATGATTACCTTATATTCGTTCATCTATACCATACTTGTGTTTTAACCCCTATTCATGTCTCTTAGCCACTTGGCTGTAGTTCATTTACTGTTACATGTCTTGATTCCTTGGATTTGCATATTCAGATTCCGAAGCTGGATTGAAGTGGAGTTGTCCACGGTTGATCGAGCTTCCCTTAGCGAGCTGGCAGCCTAGCTTCAGTCCTTTGCACCGGACTCCTCTTTTGACTCACGGGATCTTCATCCTACTCGTGAGCCTTTTGTATCTCTATTGTATATTTCACTTTGGACTTGGTTGTGATGACTGATACATGTAATATGTAATGTTTATCATATACTGTGATGACTTTGTGTCTGTACTTTTATGTTGGCATATGTTTGTATACCACGCTTTGTGTTGTACTCTGACTCTTGCTTGTACTTTTATGCTTAGCGTATATACGTGGGGGCTTCTTACCTACGTATATACGTTGCGGTGACGTCCCCGTATCCGTGGAATCGGGGCGTTACAGGTTGGTATCAGAGCCTAGGCTCTCCCACCTATAGTACAATCAAGCGGCAAATTCTAGAAATTTGCTAATGCCAACTACAATGTACTAAGTCATCTAGTCCTCCATGATTTATCTAGTTCTTCTTGACTCCTTCCTTCATATCCTGAAATCCCTCCATTCTTCCATTTCTTTCCAGCTATCTTTCATCATCTAGGCATGGAGAGAGATCGGGCCGTAATCACTCTGGATCAACATCGAATGGAGCAGCGGGAGAGAATGTGGATATATTGAGAGTTATCCAGATGATGATGGAGAACCAGCAGCAGCAGACCGAGCTTCTCCGGCAAGAGATAGCAGCACCTAAGGAACAAAGGCCGGGGAACATATCAGACTTCAGGAGGCTGCAGCCAGCCATATTCACGGGTGGGAGAGAACCATTGGATGCTGAGCAATGGTTGACCGACACATCAGACCTGTTGAATGCAGCCCGTGTCCCAAAGGAAAACCAAGTGGAGGTCGCCAAGATTCAGCTGAAGGATGTAGCTAGAACATGGTGGCTAGCTGAAGAGGCCAGATTGGAGAAGCCTGTCACTTGGGACACATTCTCCAAGAGTTTCTACAGCAGATTCTTCCCTGTCACTGCTCAGAAGGACATGGAGGAGCAGTTCATCAGACTTCGGCAAGGGAACAAGTCCGTGGATGAGTATGCCGCGGAATTTCTTCGACTCAGCCGCTTTGCTCCCTACATGGTAACGGATGAGGAGAAGCGGGCAAGCAGATTCCAGCAGGGATTACAGATGGACCTACAAGTATTCTTGATGCCCCAGCAGCTGAAGACATATTCGGAAGTCCTTACCATCGCTCGAGAAGTAGAGCGTGGACTGGAGAAGAAGAGATTGAGCCAGATGAGGAACCAGGCCATGAAGAGGCCTTTTGAGTTGATGGATGAGGAGGATGCAGATAGGGCAACCCAAGGCCCGACGATCAAGAGACCATCCCAAACTCCTCTTCCTCAGATCACATGCAATTTCTGCCACAGGCCCGGACATTATAAGAGGGATTGTCGAGTGGCCAATGGATTATGTTTGGCATGTGGATCAGGGAGTCATGGAGTTAGGGATTGCCGGTTCAGAAGGGTAGAGAATGTGGCACCAGTCAGACCAGCTCTTCCAGCTCCAGCACGTCCAGCTCCAGCACTTCCAGCGCCGCCACTGAGGGGGACCCTGAACCTGTTGATCGAAGAGTTCCACTTCCACCCCAACGGTATGATCATCAGTATAGGGGAATGAGACCAAGGGCAGATCAGAGGAGAGGTCAAGTTCACATCATGGCAGCAGAGGCCTCAGATGATGCAGCAGAGTGGGAAGACCAGTATCCAGATCAGGAGCCTTAGAATATCATGGTAGCCACTACCCCATACCTTGTATTCGAGTTGATTATCTTTCTTAATATTTCTTTGTCATGTTATCATTATTTATTCTAGTCCTTCCTGTATTGATCTTATCCCCTGTTTTGGTTTTATGAAGTCTTTATTCGTGCCTTCGTCCTTCTTGTGTTCAATTTGCCCTTAGTGAAATTGCGAGGACGCAATTTTTGTAAGGTGGGTGGATTGTAATACCCCGTCCCCGGAATACGTACTTCATTTCGTATTCAGTTTTTCGACTGTATTTTTTTGATTTACTTTCCGTATTTGACCGATTTTAATTTTAAATATCGTTTCCCAATATATCAGATTTTATGTGATTTTCTGGAATTTTCTGGAATTAAAATAAATTTCTTCAAAACCGGTGTCGACCAGTGCCGCTGATCGATTCCCGAATTTTTTATCTTACAAACTGTTTAGAATCTCTAGAAGATTCTTTAGACATTTCTTCTTAGAATTATGTTTATTACTTAAATACTTTTCTGAAGATTTTACGAATTTATGGATTTTCACCGGAGTCGGTAGAAGGCTGATTCCAGTATTTTATTTCACAAACTGTTTAGAATTTCTAAATGATCCTTTAGACTTTATTTCTTAGAATTATATTTTCTACCTACATTCTTTTTCTGAGGGTTTTATGATTTTATGAAAATTCCAACGGAGTCGGTAAATAACTGATTCCGGGATTTTTAGTTTTAAAACCATAAACTATTTCTTCAAACGAATTTCACCATGAGTCTTCAAATATTATTCTTGATTTTTGGTAAAACTTTCAGATCATTCCAAGATACTTGAATTTCGGACATTTTTCCAATAATTGCAAAATTCCACAATTCCCACTAATGCCACCTCCTTTCCCACTCACTTTCCACCTAACCCCACTCATTCTCTCTCTCTCCCACAGCCGGCCAAGTGGCCAAGTGAGGGACACCTCACCCCTCCCTTTTTGCAAGAAACCCCTCACATCTACCTAAATTCCACCCCCTTTACAAAATCCCAATCCTATATATATATTTTCCTTTACACTTTAACCCTTTTCTTCCTCATTTCAACAAAAGAGAAGAAGCTCTCCAAAATCCCCTTCTTCCTCAACCTAAACCCTAGCTCCAAGAACTCCCCAATCTCTTCACCTCCACCTCAAGACCTCAAGGGCTTCAACTAAGGTTTCATCAAGGACTTCATCTTCAACCACCACTCCCAAAGCAACACCAAGATCAACTTCCTCATCTCAAGCTTCAACAACTAGTTGTGGATTTAAACCATCATCTCCACCTTGGATCAAGCTCCAAATTGAACCCATCCAAGTGAGTATCTTTACTCACCAAGACCTAGATTTCCCTCTATTTACTTGTGATAGTAATTCTTGTAAAATGGTTCCATAAAAATCCAATTTTTAGGTCATCAAAGCTCAAATCCAACCTCCCCATGTGTGTATATCTACTCACTAAGGCTAGTCCCTGTTGTGGTGTACTTGTATTGTCAGATCAGGTCCCCTTATGTCCTAAAAAATCCTATTTTTAGACTATTAAAACCAACCACACAAAAATCGGATTTTTTAAACCTAACAGCAGCAGATTTCAGAGGATCGGTCGACCGGCAGTCGACCGATCACTCGACCGATGTGCACAGCGTGCACACTTTTGAGCTGGCGGTCGACCGGTTCACCAACCAGTCGACCGTCTAGAAAACCCAAGTTACGGCCCTGTATCGGTCGACCGGAAGTCGACCGACAAGCGACCGCTAGTTGTAACCCCAGTCGACCGGCACTCGACCGGCCAACCTGGAGCTCACGGCCTTCGATCGGTCGACCGGCCATATTGACCCAGTCGACCGATGGTCTGGTTTTGGGCCAGAATTGCTGATTCTCATTCTTTCTAAAATTAGATCTTAACTTTGACACTTGGGTGATGTATTATCCTTACTAAACACTTCATAACAGATATTTCATGACTTGTTATTACATGTCCTTTCTTCATGACATGTTATTACATATTCTCACTTCTTGACTTGTTACTTTATATATATCACCCTTATCATGCCGATACTTCATGTATGTCAATTATATGCCACTGTTTCATATCTGATTTCATCACCTGACTATGACCAATCGCTTGGTATGACTTGATCATTAACACTATCAACCACTTGTCAATTCTTTAGACTTGTTAGTTTTAGGTTTCCTTTTAACACATGTATATCACCTTGACATGCCACTACCATGCTAGGCCCTATCGTTATGTCATGATTGACCCGGCCTATTATTAATCTATTGTTATGTTTTGTTTCTTGTTATGCATCACCACCTCGTCATGCTATCTTTTAAAACCAAGCATGATACACTTAGCCTTGTAATTATTATGTTACGGGAATCCTGTCTTGTTTATGGAACTAAGTGTCACACCATACTCGGTGGGGGCCACCTCTAGAATCCACTCCCTCAGAACAAAGTGCCACATGGAACAAAGTGCCACACCACACGGTGGGGGCCACCTCTTGAATCTGTGGGGGCCACCTCTTGAATCTGTAGGGCTATTACTGTTATGACTGTTTATTCCCGTAACCTGACAATCTAAATAAACTACAACTTGTATGGGTATGGGAGGAAGTGATGGATGCCGGAATGATACCTTGCTTATAGTAATGGGCTATTATATTGACGATAACTGTTAGTGGGACTTTGGGCCCACATAATATGACTGTTAGGGGGACTTTGGGCCTCCAAACTGGTTCCAGGTGTATGGAAACTACTATAAGAAGTGTTATCAGTTCTCCATCTACTTCCGTTAACAACCTCGAATAGCTTATATATGGATGTATGTGAGTTGGGATCGATACCGAGACACATACCTAGATATATGGGTCAGACGAGTAATAATAATAATAGATGTCAGTTATGTTCTCTGTTATAGTTACTGTTAGGTGTACCAGCTATGATTCATGTCTCTCTTGTTATGTATTCTCGTTATGACTATCGTATGATTTGCAACTCTGATTATATATGCTTGATTACTGTGGCATGAGATAGAGGTATATAGATGAGGGTTTCCTTGTTTGGATTATTCCTTCGATGTACTGGTTTCATGGGACAGTGACTTAAGTATATACAATCACTTTTGCTTGTAATCAGCTTTACCTTGTATCCCCTGTTTTATGATTACCTTATATTCGTTCATCTATACCATACTTGTGTTTTAACCCTATTCATGTCTCTTAGCCACTTGGCTGTAGTTCATTTACTGTTACATGTCTTGATTCCTTGGATTTGCATATTCAGATTCCGAAGCTGGATTGAAGTGGAGTTGTCCACGGTTGATCGAGCTTCCCTTAGCGAGCTGGCAGCCTAGCTTCAGTCCTTTGCACCGGACTCCTCTTTTGACTCACGGGATCTTCATCCTACTCGTGAGCCTTTTGTATCTCTATTGTATATTCACTTTGGACTTGGTTGTGATGACTGATACATGTAATATGTAATGTTTATCATATACTGTGATGACTTTGTGTCTGTACTTTTATGTTGGCATATGTTTGTATACCACGCTTTGTGTTGTACTCTGACTCTTGCTTGTACTTTTATGCTTAGCGTATATACGTGGGGGCTTCTTCTGACCTACGTATATACGTTGCGGTGACGTCCCCGTATCCGTGGAATCGGGGCGTTACAGATATCCTTGAGGTGCCTGATCTGGATACTGGTCTGCACATCCTGCTGCATCTTCTGATGCCTCCGCCGCCATGATGTGAACTTGGCCTCTACCCTGATCTGCTCTAGGTCTTGCTCCTCTCTGCTGATGATCATACCGTTGGGGTGAAAATGGAACTCTTCGATCAACGGGTTCTGGATTCCTCCTCAATGGCGGAGCTGGAAGTGCTGGGCTGGATGTGTTGGGGCTGGAAGAGCCGTCTAACTGGTGCCGTATGTCCAAACTTTCTGTGCGGGCAATCCCTTAGTGCATGACTCCCTGCCCCACATGCCAAACATAATCCATTGGCAATGCGACAATCCCTCTTATAATGCCCGGGTCTATGGCAGAAATTACATATAATCTGAGACAGAGGAGGTTGGAATGGTCTCTTGTTCATCGGGCCATGGGTTGCCCTAATTGCATCTTCCTCATCCATCAACTCAAAAGGCCTCTTCTTGGCCTGGTTCCTTATCAGGGTCAATTTCTTCTTCTCCAATCCACGTTCCACTTCTCGAGCTATGGTGAGAACTTCAGAATAAGTCTTCAACTGCTGGGGCATTAAGAAGACTTGGATGTCCATCTGTAATCCCTGTTGGAATCTACTTGCCCGCTTCTCCTCATCCGTCACCATGTATGGAGCAAAGCGGCTAAGTCTGAGAAATTCCACGGCATACTCATCCACAGACCGATTCCCTTGCTAAAGCCTGATGAACTGCTCTTCCATGTCTTTCTGAGCAGTGGCAGGGAAGAATCTGCTATAGAAACTCTTGGAGAATGTGTCCCAGGTGACAGGCTTCTTCAATCTGGCTTCCTCAGCTAGCCACCAAGTTCTAGCTACATCCTTCAATTGAATCTTGGCGACCTCCACTTGATTTTCCTTTGGAACTCGGGCTGCATTCAACAGGTTCGTGGTGTCCGTCAGCCATTGTTCAGCTTAGGGGTTCTCTTCACCCCGTGAATGTGGCTGGTTGCAACCTTCTGAAGTCTGATATATTCCCCGGCCTTTGTCCTTTGGGAGCTGCCAACTCTTGCCGAAGGAGTTCCGTCTGTTACTGCTGATTCTCCATCATCATCTGAATGACCCTCAGAATATCTACATTCTCTCCTGTGGGTCCATTCGATACCTGCCTAGAGTTGCTACGACCCGATCTTCTATCCATACCTAGTCAGTGAAAGATGACTGGAAAAGAGCTGGAAAAATGGATGGATTTTAGGACATAAGGCAAGGAATCAAGAAGGAATCAAGAAGGACTAGATAACTTTGTACATTGTAGTTGGCAATAGCAAATTACAGGAATTTGCTTCTTGATTGTACTATAGGTGGGAGAGCCAGGCTCTGATACCATCCTGTAACGCCCCGATCCCGCGAATACGGGGACGTCACTGCGACGTATATACGCAGGTCAGAAAGTGCCCCCACGTATATACGCTAAGCATAAAGTACAACAAGGATCAGAGTACAGCACAAAGCGTGGTATTCATAATATGCCAACTTAAAAGTACAAATACAAAGTCATCACAGGATATGATAAAATATTACACATTACATATGTCTTTTATCACAACCAAGTCCAAAAGTACAATATAAAATAAGGACACAAAAGGCTCACGAGCTAGATGAAGATCCCGTGAGTCAAAAAGAGAAGTCTGGCACAAAAGAACAGGACTAGTCTGCCTGCCCACTAAGAAAAGCTAGATCCTCTGTGGATGGTCCACTTCGATCCAAGCTTCGGAACCTGAACATACAAATCCAAGGGAGTCAGGACCTCCCAACAATGAACAGGCTATGGCCAAATGGCTAAGAGACAAGAGTAGGAAGGTTAGAACACAAGTATAGCAAGTGTGAACAAGTAAAACATAATATCCTTAAAACAGGAAATCCAGGGTAAAGTTGATTACAAGCAAGATTGATTGTATACACTTAGGTCACGGTCCCATGAGACTAGTACATCGAAGGAATAATCCAAACAAGGAAACCTCATCTATATACCTTTATCTCATGTCACCGTAATCCAAGCGTATAGAATCAGAGTCGCAAAATAGTCATAACGAGAATACATAGCAGGTGTGACAAGAGTGCATAACAGGTATCAAAACAGGGATCATAACAGTAATCGTAACTGGAGTCCGATACAGGTGTCATAACAGGAATATCAAGAGTATAAATTATTATTATTCGTCTAACCCATATATCTTGGTATGTGTCTTGGTATAATCCCAACGCACATACATCCATATATATAGCAAGTCGAGGTTTGTTACCGGAAGTAGATGAAGAACTGATAGAGCTTCTTATAGTAGTTTCCATACACCTGGAACCAGTTTGGAGGCCCAAAGTCCCCCTAACACTAATCTCCTGTGGGCCCTAAGTCCCACTAACACTACCGCCAATATTTCATTCCCATACTATAAGCAAGGTGTCATTCCGGCATTCATCACTTCCTCCTATTCCCCATACAAGTTGTCCTTTTTATAGTTTATTAACATAATTATCAGATTAAGGAATGAGCAAGATCATAACTGGAATACATAACTGGAATACAGGTACTACATTCCCTTAACTGTGATAATTAAACAATGTCAAGTGTATCATGCCTTGTTTTAATAGATAGCATGACAAGAGGTTGAGAGTACTAAGTAACAAGTCATAAAGTATAATATACAAACATATGAACCAAGCATAAGATCCAAATATAAGAAAGTAATTAACTATGACAAACAGCCAAAGTTAGTCGACTAGGGTCAATGGAGTAGTCGACTAATAGAGGGATTAGTCGACTATCAGTCTGGTATAGTCGACCAAAACTGTGCACCAGAGAGTTGGGTTTCTGATTCAGGAAAAGTTAGTCGACTAGGGTCAAGGGAGTAGTCGACTAACAGACATCTCAAGTCGACTAACAGTCATGTCAAGTCGACTAATACTGAGTTACAGAAAGTTGGGTTTTGGTTTCAGGAAAAGTTAGTCGACTAGGATGGAATGGGTAGTCGACTAACAGTGATTTATAGTCGACTAATACTTAAGGTAAGTCGACTAAAACTGTGCTCCAGAAAAGATTTCGTTTCAAACTAAGGGTTTCAAGTCGACTAGCTTCTAGGTCAAGTCGACTAATCGTGGTCTGAAAACAGATTACAGAACTGAATTTGATGGCTGTTCTTGATGGTTAAAATATGATTTTGAAGACACAAATGTACAAGATATGGAAGCATAAACATACTAAGAATTGTATGAGTCTTGGTGAGTAAAAATACTCACTTCGAATGGTTATGAGAAGTTTTATGAACTCGAAATGGTTGTGGTCGACGAATATCACCAAAAGGATCCTCAACGATATAGCCGACGAAGAAAGCTACGATCCCAATTCCAAAGTAGTGGTTGAGGTGGAGATGATGGCCTTGGTGATGTGTTGGAGTTGGTGGTTGAGGTTGAGATGAAGGAGGAATTAGGTGAAGGCCAACTCTTTTGTTGAAGTGGAGAAAAAGAGAGAAAATGAAAAGGAAAGATTTATATAGGATTTAGATTTTGTGAAGGAGGTGTAATTAATGTAGATGAGAGGGGGGCTTTTTGCAAATAGGAGAGGGGATGAGTGTCCCTCTTTTGGCCACTTGGCCGGCCATGGGAGAGAGAGAGAAAGAGGGGCATTAATGGTAGAAGTTGGTGGAAGTGAGTGGAAGTTGGAATTTTGGAATTGTTGAAATTTTGGAAAATGGAATTCTTGTGGATTGTGGAGGAAGGAAGAGAAGTAAGGAAAAAGAAAAAGGAAAAGAAATTGATAAAGAGAAGATATTCTCTTTGACTTGAAAAATGAAAATATTGGAAACACAGATTCCCGGGTTTAAGTCGAGGATACGGAAAACATTTCGGAAAATACCGAAATCGTCCGAAATTCAAGTGTCTCGGAACGACTCGTAATAATTATCAAAAATCAAGAATATTATACTAAGAATCATAGTGAAATCAGTTTTAGAAATACTTTATAGTTTTAAAACTAAAAATCCCGAATCAATTAGCTACCGACTCCGATGGAATTTTCATAAATTCATAAAATTCCCAGAAAAGTATTTAGGTAGAAAATATGATTTTAGGAAATAATGTCTAAAGAAACTTTTAGAAATTCTAACCGTTTGTAAACTAAAAATCCGGGAATCGGTCAGCAGCACTGGCCGACACGGTTTTGAAGATATTTAATTAAATTCAGGAAAATTCCAGAAAATCATATAAAATCAAAAATATAGGAAAATAATATTTGAAACTGAAATCGGTCGAATCTAATTACCGGAAAGACCAAATCAAGTAACACATTAGGATCGGGTCTTCGGTTCAGACTAGGGCTGACTCCGAGTACACGAATCCAAATTTAAGACAAAACAATCATATAAACAATTCATAATACAAAATAAGTACAGAAGGTAAATCGAAAAATACGATCAAAAATCTGAATACGCAACTAAGTACGTATTCCGGGAACGGGGTATTACACAAGGACAACATAATAATGATTTTAATACAAGTCTATTTTCTGGCGAGGAAAATCACTCGCCTAAAACGTCACTTTGAAGCTTTGCGCGTCCGATTCCCCGGGAGAGGAAAAATACCAAGCGAGCAAAGGAAAGGGGGCTTGGCCTTTGGGTGGCCGCCGGCCCTAGGGTGGTGCGCCACCCCTTGGTGGTGGCCTAGGGAGTGGCCGGACCCAAGGAGAGGGAGGAGGAGAGGAAAGGGAAGATGATTTTGTTGTTGGTGTGTGGTATTTGGTAAAGAAGATGGATTTTGGTGGAGTAATAAAAGAAAGTAAGGAAGTAGTGGAGATGAAGGTGGTGTTGTGATGGTGAACTTGATGGTGGAAGTGAAGATGGTGGTGAAATTGGTAGAGATGATGGTGATGAAAAAGGTTATAAAAATATGGTGGTGGTGTCGTTAGTGTTGTCGTTGTAATCGTCACCGGAATGATTACCAGAATAATCGTAAACGATTACCGAATAATCACCGGAGATGTTACCGACGAAGAAGAGCTCGGCCCCAATCCAAAGGAGGGTGGCCGGCCTTGAGAAGAAGATGGGGTGGTGGTTTTGTGGAGAGGTTTTGTTGTAGTGGTAGTTTTTGGAAAAGGTAAAGGAGAAGGTGGAGATTTTGGTGGAGGTTATTGAAGTTGTGGTGGTTTGAATGGAGATGGAGGAGGAAGAAGATGAAGGTAGAGAGTTAGAGAAGTTGTAGTAGTTGTGGTTGTGGTGGAGATGAAGGAGGAGTTGGTGGTGGTTAAGGTGTCGGTGAAGAAAAAATGAAGTGAAATGAAGAAGGGAAGGTTTATATAGGAATTGGATTGTGAAGGTGATGTAAATAAATATTTAGAGAGGGGGTTTTTGTAAATGGAGATGGTGAGGTGTCCCTCTCTTTGGCCGGCCATGGTGATGGGAGAGAGTTGGATATTTTGGAGAAGATATTTTTGGAGGAAAGGAGATATTTTGGTGGAAAGTTGTAGAAGATAATGGAAGAATGGAGAAGTTTGGAGAATTTGGTGGAAGGAAAAGGAAAAAGGAAAAGGAAAAGGAAAAGAAAATGAAAAAAGGAAGATATTTTCTCAGAAGAAAATGGAAAAATAATTAGAGTGGCGGATTCTCGGGATTCGGTTTGCGGATGCGAAAAACATTCGGAAAAATACCGAAATCGTCCGAAAATCAACTATCTCGGAACGACCCGCAAAAATTCTCAAAAATCAAGAATATTATTCTAAGAATCATGGTGAAATTTGTTTCAAGAAATTCTTTATAGTTTTTAAATTAAAAATCCTAGAATCGTCGTCAATATCGGTCGACGCCAATCTGGCAGAAATCTGTTAAATTTTGAAAATTCTCCAAAAATGAATTAAGATAGTAAATATTATTCTAAGTAGATATGTGAAAATGGTTTCTCAAAATTTGACCCCAGTTGTAAATTAGAAATTCAGGAATAAACCAGCGGTACCGATTAATCCGATTTTAGGGTATTTTTAAAAAAATAATTCAGAAAAAATCTGAAAAATCATGAAAAATCTAGAATATTGGGAAATAGTATTAAAACTAAATTGACCCAATCGGATTACCAGAGAGATCAAATAATGTAGTACTTCCATTGTACGAGAAATAAATAAGAGAAAATAATAAATAAATATAAAGTGTTTAACAAATCAGATACGCATCTGAGTACGTATTCTGAGGATGGGGTGTTACAATCCATCCACCTTGCAAAAAATTTCGTCCTCGAAATTTCAGGAAGGGGAAATGACGGTAGAGAAGACTAGGAAGAAGAATTTTACCAACTAAGATGTAAATAGTTGAGGGTAACGCTCACGAATAACATCCTCTCGTTCTCACGTGGCCTCCCCTGGAACATGCCTATTCCAAGAAACCAATACTAACGGTAATGCCTTATTCTTCAGAGTCTTGATACTTTTGTCCAGAATGGCATCGGTTGTTCTTTATAGGACAGATCTGGTTGTAGTTCCAATTCAGAGTGATTTAGAATATGACTTTCATCCTTGACATACTTCCGTAGCTGTGATATATGAAAGACATTATGAATTCCTTCCAATGATGGTGGTAATGCCAATCGGTAAGCTACATCTCCCACGCGATCCAAATCTCGAATGGGCCGATATATCTCGGACTAAGCTTCCCGCGAGTACCGAAATCGGATTACCCCTTTTGTGGTGATATCTTTAAAAAATACATGATCACCTGTTCTGAATTCCAATGGTCTTCTATTAATGTCTGCCCAACTCTTCTGCCGGTTCTGTGCTGCACGGAGATGATCCCTGATAATTCTGACTTTGTCTGTGGTCTGAATTAGTATATCTGGCCCCAAAAGTCTTCTCTCACCGACTTCGTCCCAACATACGGTGACCTACATTTCTACCATACAAGGCTTCATATGGAGCCATCTGATACTGGCCTGATAGCTGTTATTATAAGAGAATTCTGCCAAATGAAGATAGTCTTCCATGACCCTTTAAAATCAATCATGCAGGCTCGCAGCATGTCTTCAAGAATTTGGATAGTTCGTTCAGATTGTCCGTCTGTCTGAGGGTGATATGAAGTACTGAATTTCAGACGAGTTCCTAGGCTTTCTTGGAGACTTTCCCAGAAATGTGATCAGAATCTTGTATCTCTATCCGATACAATGCTAACCGGAACTCCATGCAGACGAACTTTCCTTCATATATTTGTCTGCTAGAACTTCTGTTGTTTGACCTACTCTGAATGGTATGAAGTGAGCTGATTTTGTGAGGCGATCGATGATTACCCATACTGCATTATTACCCTTAGGACTGCGGGGTAGAGCCGTGACAAAATCCATGGTGATATGTTCCCACTTCCATTCGGTATCGGTAAGGGTTGTAGAAGTCCAGCTGTTCTCTGGTGTTCTATTTTTATCTGCTGGCAAACCAAGCATTTGGCCACATACTGGGCTATTTCCCTCTTCATAGCATTCCACCAAAATTGCTGCTTTATGTCTTGATACATTTTAGTTCCCCCTGGGTGTATGGAATAAGCCGAACTGTGTGCCTCTGCCAGAATTTTCTGTCGAACTTCTCCTTGGGAACACAAATTCTGTTACCAAAATAAAGTGCATCATCCGAATGAATACGGATTTCAGTTCTTAATCCCGCCTCTACTTGAGCTCTGAATTTCTGTAATCTGGGTCTTCCTTTTGAGCTTCTTTAATCTCATTCATCAGGGTTGATTGAATTTGAAAAGCCATTAACTGTCCTGACTTATCAGTTCCTCGTACTAGCATTAAGTCCAATTTTGTGATGTCCTGAATCAACTCCTTCTGTTGAGTGAGTTGTACTAGCATTTATTTTCTGGCTTCCTGCTCAATGCATCTGGTACTGTATGACCTTGCCAGGATGATATTGTAAGTCTATATCATAGTCCGCCATCAATTCAAGCCACCGTCTCTGTCTCATGTTTATTCTTTCTGCGTGAAAATATACTTAAGACTCTTGTGATCAGTGTAGATTTACACCTTGTCTCCCAGAAGATAATGCCTCCAGATCTTCAATGCGAATATTACTGCTGCCAGCTCTAAGTCATGAGTTGTGTATTTCTCTCATGTGGTTTCAATTGCCTGGATGCATAAGCTATGACATGATCATGTTGCATTAATACACACCCAGGCCTTTTCCGGATGCATCACTGTATATAACCATCCCTCCTCTTCCTGAGGGAGTCCTCAAGACTGGAGCCGTAATGAGTCTTTTCTTTAATTGTTCAAATGCTGCAGTATATTCCTCTGTCCATATATACTTTTCTCCTTTTCGGGTGAGCTTTGTTAACGGGGCTGCGATCTTAGAGAAATCTCGGACAAAACGCCGGTAATATCCAGCTAATCCAATAAAACTCTTAATTTCTGTTACTGTCTTTGGATTTGGCCAGTCCTTTACTGCCTGGATTTTGCTGGGGTCAACTGAAATTCCTTCTTCTGAAATTATATGTCCAAGGAAAGCTATACAGTCTAACCAGAAGTCACACTTGCTCCGCTTAGCATGAAGTTGTTCCTGCTTGAGAGTCTGTAATACTGTCCTCAAGTGTTCTGCATGCTCTCTGTCATTCTTGGAATTATTAAGATATCATCTATAAATACAACTACAAATTGATCCAAATATGGTGAGAACACTCTGTTCATCAATCCATAAAGACTGCAGGGGCATTGGTAACTCCGAAGGGCATGACTAGAAACTCATAATGACCATAACGAGTCCTGAATGCTGTCTTTGGAATATCTTCTTTCTTTACTTTTAGCTGATGATAACCCGATTGTAAATCTAATTTAGAAAATACTCGGGCTCCATGCAGTTGGTCAAAAAGATCATCAATTCTTGGTAAGGAATACTTATTCTTGATGGTAACTTTGTTCAATTCTCTATAGTCTATACATAACCGTTTACTACCATCCTTTTTGTTTGCCAATAGCACTGGAGCTCCCCATGGTGAAGTACTCCGCCTAATTAACCCCTTATCAGAGTATTCTTGTAGCTGTTTCTTTAGAATCTCTAACTCAGTGGGTGCCATTCTGTACGGAGCTTTGGATATTGGAACTGTGCCTGGAATAGTATCAACGGAGAACTCAACCATCTGTCAGGTGGGAGTCCTGAGATTTCAGCAAAACTTCTGGGAATTCATCCCAAACCGTACTTCCTTCTTCTGGATCTCGGTAGTAGTCATCTGAGTCTTTCTCTTGACAGACTTAAGTTCCCCGTCAAATTGAAATTCAGGCTGAAGTGGAATTTTGAAATTAATTTTCTTATTTCGACAATCAATAACCGCATAGTATTTGCTGAGCCAGGTCATGCCTAAGATTACGTCGTACCCTTTGGTATCTAGTACAAGCATATCTATGGCCAATGTTTTGTTACATATTTCTACAGGGCAATTGATACAAATTTTAGAGGAGATGACTACCCCATTCCCTGTGCTAATCTCCCATTGGTGTCTAAAGACTTAACAGGTATACAATGCAAGGCAATGAAATGATCTGATATGTAACAATGAGAAGCACCCGAATCAAAGAGGGCTAGAACAGGTTTTGAGTGTACCCTGATCTTACTGTTACCACCTCTTCAGAAGTCTCAGCCTCTTCCGCTGTCAAGTGTAGGCTTGTCCCTTCCGCGACCTGCTGCAGTCCTAACTCCCCTTTGGATGGGCGGATAACTTGCTGTTGGGAGGGGGAGGGGCCCTTCTAGCCATTGGGCCCTGGTTCCTCTGTCCATTTGGTATTGGTGGTGCTGGTAAGGCTTGGTTCACTATTCCTGTCCTTTTATGGGGACAGCCTTCTATTATATGGTCACTGGAATCACATACCAGGCATAATCCATTTGCCCTACGGCAATTTTGTTGAGAGTGACCTAGTTTCTGGCAATAATTACAAAAAGGAAATGATTGGGTTTATCTGGAAGGGGGCTGGTCGAAATGGTCGTCTCATGTCGGAACTTTTGCAGCTCTAAATGGACCTCCTCTGCCCATTTGTGGAAGTGGCCTCTTCATGGCCTGATTCCTTATCAGTTAAGTTTCTTTTTCTCCAGTCCTCGCTCCACCTCCCTAGCTATAGTGAGGACCTGGGCATATGTTTTCAGCTGTTAAGGAATCAAAAGGACTTGAATATCCATTTGTAAGCCCTGTTGGAATCTACTTGCTCGCTTCTCTTCGTCTGTCACCATATATGAAGCAAATCGACTAAGCCTTAAGAACT
>JAVJIF010029021.1:0-12656 GCA_038442645.1 Agave tequilana
AGATTGATTATTTTGAGTCTGATAATTAATCTCTGATATTTTATCGAATTAACTATTGTCCACAAATGTGAGATTGTGTGTATTTGCTCGTCTGTAATTCAGTATCTTTGATATTGATCGTAAAATCTTTACTTGCATAGATTATTATCTTTAATTAATTCTTGATTGAAATTGTATTAATCTACACGTGTTATTTTGTACATCCATCCGCTTCATTAGTTTTAATCATTTCTTACCAACGATCGTTTTATGTTGGTGAAGCATTGATTGAATATTTTATTGCTGATTTTCATGCACACGTACACATTTCACATCATGGAGTCATTGATGAAGGGTGTTGAACACAAATCCTAAGTAATTAGTTACATGTCAAACATCCAGAGGCATGAGAGCATATTAAATTCACCAGTGATTAGCCACTATGGTCAGGCGTTTAAAGGATTCAGCCATACCAAAACTGTGGATGAGTATAAAGGCAGTGCTGACCCCTTGAACAGGATATCAGACATGCATCAGGAAACCATCCATTAGTAAGCCAGCCGGTTTAGTTTGAGATGACACGTATATTCAAGCAAGCATAGTCCGGCAAAGTGGATTAATAACTGAGCTACAGGGGGAACAGAAAATATTAACTGAAACTACATCCTAGATCAGTGGCACTCCTGAGTCAAGGTACATTGGCAAGGCATTGCGTGTTGTAGGATGTAAACTGCCTTTTGTAACAAAAAAACTTAAACTGGTCAGCAACATTTTTTTTATATAGAAAAAATCATGGACTCATTTACAACCCCTATGCATCAATAATGAAAGGCACAGTAATACATTAATAAAAACATTACTAGCACACATAGAAAACTGTAAACTGTATTACAAAGATGATTTCCAAATTGGTGAGGAAAAGACTCACGGTAAGACCCCAACAAGATTGCCGCCAATCCTGAATACAAGCCTTTCAATTGGATTTTGCTTCACCATGAGCAGCCTGGAAATGAAATAAATTGCCTATAAAGAGTGAACCACCATGCTGACATCAAAAACATAAATATAGGATACCTTAACCATAACAATAAAAAAGCCCAAGGCGCAAACTACCACAAAAACATAAGTCATAATCATGAAATATAATAATAAGTATTGAATGTGCTAAGATGTCACGTATAAAGGCATGTGCATCCCACATACTAAAAAATGACAAACATGCAATTTTTAGATCTAATATACATGTGGACTTGCAATGCAGACAGCATAAGCTCAAGTTGATGAAAAAGATACTTGCAGCCATCATGTTAATGTAATTAATTACAGTCAAGAGTTTTGAGGATCTAATCTTAACAAAATTTAGTGACAATAAGTTGAGATGCTTAACCTAGAACATTCAAATAGTAAATCAGGCATATTACAAATATACATAAATACTTTCCGAAAGAATAACCTGCCTGAAGCCGAGTTTTTATCGTATCAATAGGATATAGAACTGTTTCAACGACAACACCAGCAGTACCTCCTGCTATAATACCATCTAAAAGAAACCAAGATAGATTTGATTGAGAACACAAGAAAATAAAATGATTTATAACTGAAATGAATAGATATATAAAATGATTTATAACTGAAATGAATAGATATATCATTGGCATATTATCACAAAGCTTTTGTCCCATTAGCAGTCATATTCTATCCAGTTTCATGCATCTGTGTGCACGTATGCATGAATGTATATATGTATGTATATGTGGATGTATTGTGGATGTAACATAAAAATGAAAAGATGGAAACTTAGCCCTCAAACCCAAACCTTCATGAAATCTGTTTTGTTGCACCATTAACAACAGCACTCTTTACATCTACAGACCACCAAAGTTTACATGCTTACATTCTACGACGAAGTCCTTGAAACTCACCCCCCCCCCCCCCCCCCCCCACACACACACACAATTAACCCTCAAAAGTCAAAACCCAAACATTCATGAAACATGATTTATTGCACCACTAACAATGGTGCTCTCTCATAAATCCCATCACCTTCAAGGAACCAATTTTATCACACCATTAGCATGGTGTTCTTTACATTAACATACAATCACAACTTACATGCCTATATTTCTACTCTGACAAAGTCCTCCTTCCCTTTCAAGTACTTTCCTTAATTCCATATAGCCAAATACCAGCATTAAATGAACTCATAAAGAAAGAGAGGTGATCATATTTGCATTTCTTGTTCATATTAATTTAATAGACAGCACTTCAATACTTTATTATGATTCTACAGAATAACAAGATCAGACAGCTTAGCCAAGGCTAAGATGCAAAAACGAAGACAAGGTGGAGCCCCCCCCCCCCCCCCCCCCCCCCCCCGCAAACAAAAAAACCACGCGCAGCCCTTCAAATTCCAAAAATCTTGGCGACCTTCAAATTCCAAAAATCTTGGCGATATGTATTATTAGAGTAACATTGTGCACCTTGTAAACAACCCCCCCCCCCCCCCCCAAAAAAAAAAAAAAAAAAAAAAAAACACCCCACCATGGGGCCACCAAACCTCTACTTTTTTTCAAAAAGAAGGATTTAGGGAAAATGATGTTTCATATTTATCTACCCTCATTCCTATTTTAAGCTAACAGTGTCTCGTTCCTAGCTGATATGCTTCTAGTTCAAATAATTCAAATCTATAGTATATTTCGGAAACTTGGTAAATAGATAAGACTGTTAAATCTAATAGAATTTGTTATCTTTAAAAAAAACTAAAAACTTTTCAAGATGTCAAATGATTTTGGATTTTGAAATCAACTCATGATATTGGAGCATTATTATGTAAGAGTAGAAGGAAGTTAATGTTGGGATCGACAACAACACGGAAGAAGAAAAGAGACAAATCAAATCAATCAAAGACACCATTAATTATGTGAAAACCCAAATTGAAAAAAACCACGGAGCCGCACACAAATCCACTATTTGTCAGAGAGATTACATGAGAGAAGAAGAGAACCTCATAGCCGCTCTGTACAATGACACTCACAATAGCATAATTTACTGATGCTTTATCACTCTTAACCCTAATGACAACTCATCCCCTTTTATAGGAAAAGCTAGGATTATAAGTTGTGAGATCCCTAAACTGGCCTTGACGTGTTCACCAAGTTTCGCTGGCAAAAGAAAGTTTCTGAACTGGGTCGCTTCCAGGATGGACTGAGCCACTTCCAGGCTGGACTGCTTCTAGGCTGGACTGGACCGCTTACGCTAAGCATCTCCGAGGAGTAACTCTGCTCTATAGCTTCGGAGGATCTTTCGCTCGGAAGACTCCGCTACGGAGTGCTCCTCCGACTACTATAGGTTGTCTAAAAATTATTGAAGACAAAGCCTCAAGCGTAATCCTCAACACAAGGGTTGCATTTCGACTCAAACGCGGACGTCACACTTCATAACAACACGATGCGAGGGTCGTGCTCTGTGCTAAACGCGATGGTCGTGCTGCTCTTCAAAATGCGAACCTCAAAGTCACATTTCAGCATCAAAATACAAGCCTGAGTAGCTTCGCATTTTAATTTCAACGCGAGCCTCTGAGCTCCGGTTCTAACACAGATGCGAGCCTGTGAGCTTCCGAGCGAGGTCTGTGTCCAGCGCAAAACCCGAGTTTCTGTTGTAACAAACAGCAATTACTGGGTCAAATCACACCCACGTTCTCCTCACGTAATGAGGAATAAATCTCCATTATGGAGAAATTTAAGGGGATAGTTATACCCCAAAAACCCCTATAAATTAAAAAGGTTCAGCAGCTTAAAGAGTTCAAGAGAGGAAGAAGAGAGAAGACGCTTTTACAAACTTTCTGAGTTCAAGTTTAATCTCTTTGAGATTCCAACCACTGATTAAGATTTTATACTTTACCAGTGTGCTTTCAACGGAAGCAAGAAGATCCGAAGATCAAGCTTCCAATTCGGCTCTTTGACAGAGAACAAGATTCACTCCCCCACCGCTACATCAAGAACCCAGCATTAAATAAAGGGAAGATTTAACCATTCTTCATTCTTCTTTAATCGAATTTTGATCCGTTGTAATTCTCTTTTCAATCAATTAAAAACTTTTACATGCTTCAAATTTTCCGGTCCCATAACTATGTGCTTCGAAGTTCGAGTGATCTTCTGCTCCGGAGATTCCACCACTTCGAAAGGCTCTAACGCTCTGTCCTTGCCATCAACTTGAAACTTCGAACTCGCCCAAAGTCGTGACCCAGAAAGCTCTGTCGTCGCTCCGGGATCATCATGGTGACACTCCGTTAAGGCAACAATCTGGCTCCACAACTTAACAATCTCCCACTTAGAAACTGGTTATTATCACAGCAGCGGTACTCCGTCTCTCTCTTATCCGACTCTCAACTTATAGTGATATCTGTTGCAACTCAACTCTGAATCTTCACCCTAGAAGATCCACGGAGGCTGAGCAGGTCTTCAGCTTCTCCGCCATAACCACCTTAGTTAGCATGTTTGTAGGATTCTGACTCGTGTGTATCTTTACCAGTGATAACACGCCATCATTCAAAAGAATGCGGATGAAGTGGTACCGCAAATCAATGTGCTTATTTCTGTCATTATAGACTGGATTATTGGCAAGATCTATAGCACTTTGGCTATCACTGTGCAGTGACGGAGTCACCTGCTCCTTGCCAAACTCTTTCATAAAATCCTTCAGACATATCAACTCCTTGCAAGATTTTGTCGTTACAACATATTCAGCCTCCGTCGTAAATAATGCGACTATCTTTTGCAGCCTCGACACCCAGCTCACTGCTCTACTTCCCAAAGTGAAAATATAACCAGTGGTACTCTTCCGACTGTCTACATCACCCGCAAAATCGTAGCATACATATCCGTGCAAACGAACGTTCGTACTATCATAGCACAATGTCATATCTGAAATTTTCTTTCAGATTTCTCCAATGCTCCTTCCCAGGATTGCTCATATACCTGCTGACAATTTTCACTGCTTGAGCAATGTCTGGTCTTGTACAGACCATACCCCACATCAAGTTGCTCACAGCTGTTGCATATGACACCTCCAACATGAGAGCCTTCTCATCTTCCGTTTTCAGAGTCTGTCTTTCAGAGCTTGAAGTGACCTCCGAGTAGGACGTTCACAGGTTTAATGTTCGATATGTTAAACCTCTTCAGCACCTTCTTCACGTACTTGGCTTGTGATATCTTCAGCAGTCTTTTTCTTTCTCTGCTGATTCTCATTCCAAGAATTTTCTTCGCTGAACCCAAGTCCTTCATTGAGAACTCCTTCACCAACTTGGCCTTGAGATTCACAATCTCCTTCATTCTTGATCCAGCAACAAATATCATCTACATACAGTAGTAGTATGATGTAGAAATTCTCAAACCATTTGGAATAGTAACAGTGATCAGCCTACAGTCTTGTGAATCCACTACTAATCATGAATGCATGAATCTGTCGAACTTCAGATATCACTACCTCGGAGCCTGTTTAAAGTCATAGAGACTCTTTTTGAGCTTGCAAACCAATTGCTCCTTTCCAGTATGATATAACCCTGTGGTTGCATCATATAGATGTCCTGCAAATCACTATGGAGAAACGTAGTTTTAACATTCAGCAATCCTAAATGTAAGTCATCTGCTGTCACAATGCTCAGAACAGATCTAAAAGTGGTTAGTTTCACAACATGAGAGAAAATCTTGTTAAGTCAATACCTTCCCGATGTTGAAATTCCCTCACAACGATCATTTTCTTGTACCTCTTGGTGTCATCATGTTCCTTCAACCGATAGATCCACTTGTTATGTAGGCCTCGCTTGTTTTATAGCAGTTCAATCAAATCTCATGTTTGGTTCTCCATGAGAGACTATCGTATCATCCATAGCAAGCTCCCACTTAACCTTGTCTTCCACCGACAAAGCCTCCTCATAACACTCTGCTCATCACTGTTAATCAACAACAGATAGTGCAAGGAAGAAGAATATCTCTCTGGAACTCTGGTCGTCCTGGTTGATCGCCTCAACTCCTTTTGGGTGTCAAAGGCTCTACTCGGAGTTCCTTGTTCCCTTCTGGAAGGTTTCAAACTTTCTTCATAAGAACATCATCAAGTTTAACGAACTTTGAGTCTACAGCATCCTGCTGTTCCGGAGTGCTCGAGGTGTTACTCTGGAATCCTTGTCCAAAGTGCTCCTCTCCGTCAACAAGTCCTTGTACATCTTCTCATTGAATACCACATCTTTATGCCTAAAGATCTTTCGATTTTCTGGATCCCAAAACCAATAGACGTACTCGTTTGTTCTGTGCCTAATGAAAATGCATCTCTCAGACTTCGAATCCAATTTGCTCCTGCGAGTTAACTCCACATAGACATATGAGATACAACCAAAATTACGCAGGTGGTTCAGATTTACCTTTTTGTCGGTCCATGTTTCCTCCGAAATCCCGCATTTCAGGGGCACTGATGGCGCTCTCTTATCAGATACATCGTTGTGTTGACTGCATCTACTCAGAACTGCTTGGGCAATCCAATGTGTATTCGCACGCTCCTGGCACGCTCCAGTATTGTTCTGTGCATATGCTCCGCCACGCATTCTGATAAGGGTTTTCCAGAATCATCTCCACTCTATGGATTTTCTGACTCGCGTAGAACTCTTCAAATCAGCCATCACAGTATTTGCCTCCATTGTCAGACTTCAAGCACTTAAACTTCCGACCTGTTTCATTCACAACTTGGCTAACCACTTCTTAAACACATCAAACACATCCGATTTGTGCTTCAAGAAGTAAATCCAGACCTTTCTACTTGAATTATCAATAAAAGTCACAAAATACAATGAGCTTTCAAGAGAGAGAAAACTAAAGCCTTACCCCATACGACGGTATGAACTAACTTCAACCTTTCTTTCTTCGGAATCTTTCTCGCCTTTGAGAAACTGACTCTCCTCTGCTTCATATAGACGCGGTTTTCATAAAAATCTAAGTCGATGATTTCAACTCCGGCAGCTTATTCTTAGAGAGCATAACCTTCATTCCCTTCTCACTCATATATGCCCCCAAGTCTCCGATGCCACACTCCGGCATTCAACTCCGATAAAGCAACTGAAATTGATACTTCGAAATCTGACGTCATGTAGAGGGTATCTTCCTTCTTGTCGTGTGCCATTACCATGGCACCCTTCGTGATCTTGCATACATCGCCGTCGAAGGTGATCTTCATTCTTTCATCCGCAAGCTGACCGACAGAGACCAGATTTCTCTAAAGCTTCAATACATGTTCCTCAATTTCAGCATTGAGCCATTTGAGAGGCTAACCATCACATCGCCTTTCCCACCAATGTCGCAGAGTTCATCATCTCCCAGATACACCTTTTCAAGTTCACTTTTCTCATAATTTTAAAAGATGTCATGTCAGAAAGTGGCGTGAAAGAGGTGCCCGAATCAATCACTCATGATTCACTAAAACCAGCCAAGGAGAGAATCAAAGCATTCGATCTATCACTCTCCGTGACATACGCGGAATCTTTCTCTTTGCTTTTGCCTTCTCCATCCTTCTTCTTGCAGTCCCTCTGAATATGCCCATTTTCACCACAATGCCAACACCTGGCACCCCTTGACTTGGAATTTCCTTTCCCTGATTTAGACTTGGATTTGTCATTCTTTTTCTTCTCTCTATTCATCAGTCTTCCTCTCCGATCAATACTCAGAGCACTCCCTGATGTCTCAGCCGACCCCGATGACTTCCTGCGCACCTCTTCGCTGAGAAGAACACCCTCCGTATTATCAAACTTCAAAGTTCATGTCCCACAAGAATTGCTCACCGCCATCACGAGACCATCCCAAGTCCCCGGTAGACTGGACAATAAAACCAGCACCCTGATTTCGTCATCAAAGTTGATTCAACAGATTCCAACTAGCTTATTAGCGTGTCGAATTCATTGAAATGCTCATCAATGCTTCTGTTGTCCTCCATCTTCAGGTTAAACAACTTATTCATCAAGAAAATCTTGTTTGAAGCTGAGTTGTACATCTTCGAGAGGGTCGCCATCAAGTCTTTGGTCGTCTTCTCCCTGAAGATGTTGAATGCAACCTTCAAAGCTAGGGATAATCGGGGCTTTCTGATCTAGAATATCCCACTCGCCATCGGACATCTCCTTCAACTTTTGGTCCTTTCTACCAAGAGAAAAATAGAGATCTTTCTGGTACATATAGTCTTCGATCTGCATCTTCCATAACCCGAAGTTCGCGCTGTTGAATCTTTCAACTCTGATCTTTCCTTCATCCGCCATTACAAACCTCGCTCTGATATTAGTTGTTAGGGTCGACAACAACACGAAAGAAGAAAAGCGGCAAAATCACATTAATTAAAGACGCCAAAAATTACGTGGAAAACCCAAATCGAGAAAAATCACGAAACCGCACACAAATTCACTATTTATCAGAGAAATTACAGGGGAGAAGAGAATCTCACAGCCGCTTTGTACAATGGCACTCACAATAACATAATCTATTGATGCTTTATTGCACTTAACCATAATGACAGTACATCCCCTTTTATAGGAAAAAACTAGGCTACAAGTTGTGAGATCCCTCAACTGCCCTTGACATGTTTCCCAGTTTCACTGGCACAAGAAAGCTTCTGGACTGGGTCGCTTCCAGGCTAGGCTGCTTCCAGGTTGGACTGCTTCCACTAAGCACCTTCGAATAACTCTGCATATAGCTCCGGAGTGATCTTCCGCTATGAAGTGCTCCTTCGACTAGATGCTTTGGACTGATCTTTCGCTCCGTAGATTCCACCATTCTAGAAGGCTTTATTGTTTCGTTCTTGCCATCAACTTGAAACTCCAAACTCGCCTAACGCCATGACCCAGAAAGCACCACCATTGCATCGGGATCATCATAGTGACACTCCGTCAAGGCAATAATCTGGCTCCACAACTTAAGCATTAACTTTATCCAGATAAGTAAACATGGAAAGTAATTCATAATTTCTTTCTTTAGCTAATGAAATTTGAACTTTTTCAATAATATTCACATGAAAAACTAATTCTTCTTAACCTTACCACCATCCAACCTCTTGAACTATGAGCAAGTGCAAGGGTCAATTCTCTGACTTCTATATCCAAACCGTGGGCAGATAACTTGTAAGGGTCAATGTTCAGTCATTTTTATTATGCATTTTTTATCCTTACCATTAGGGGTGCCATCAAATCGGATACGGATTGGATATTGTATGTATCATATCCGTATCTGCATCCAACATTCAGATACGAATACGGATACGAATATTAGCAGATGTGAAAAAATGAATCCGCATCTGTCAAAATCAGATATCGGATATGGATTGGATATTAGCAGATCGGATGCAGATACTAATCGGATATGTAAAAATGGATATGTAAAAATGGATACGGTTAAGGATAAACTGAACAGATATACTTAAATTACTTTTTATCTCATCTACAACAATATTAGATGTGATACATACTATGAATATCATTGTGTACATATCAATACTTCCACCGTATCCATTGTCATTCGGCTTCTATAGCAATGGATTACACGACCTCCGGTGCTAATTGCCGATTTGAATGTCACGGGTGATGTCGAAATTCTCAAATTATCTTGTGCTACTCTTGCAAGAATCGAATACTTTCCATTATTACTTTTTCACCAACTCAAATATTAAAATCTAATATCTTATTCTATTGAAGAATAGTCTCTTCCACATGGATATCATTATCAAGCACCCACATCGGATCGGATACTAAATAGGATATTGCTTGTACTATATCTGTATCCGCATCTAACTTTCGCATACGGATACGAATATTGACGGGTGTGAAAAAAATCATATTCGTATCCGGATTGGAGGCGGATTCGGATGCGGATATCCGCGAATAATCCGCATCCGGTGGCACCCCTACTTACCACCATCCAATCTCTCTTGAACTATGAGCAGTTGCAAGGGTCTTTCTGACACCCATATCCAGACCAGGGGCAGGTAAGTTGTAAGGGTCAATTTTCAGTCACTTTTATTATGCATTTTATATTTGAGATGTAACTGTATGAGTTTTGGAACTATAATCTAAAACAGAATACTTGCTACATTTTATTTGTTTGATAATAAACACTTCCTATGTTTATTAGAAAATAGATGCAACACCAAATTCTTTACTTGAAGATATTTTATATGAATTTATCAAAATAAAGTTGGAAAAAGATAATAGGGATAATAACTATCTAAGACAGACCTAATTCGCGGGGGGGGGGGGGGGGGGGGGGGGGGGGGTGTGGGGAGTCATTTACATCTCTAATTTTAACAAGAAATGCAAATTTTACATCTCTAATTTTAACAAGAAATGCAAAAGTTCATCACATATCATGGAAATTGACAGTTTTGCTACACAAGCTCATATAAGTTTGAATCTTCAATATTAGTAATATTAAATGGAACAAATGTGCACATACCAAGCAGCACCCTCAGAAAATTAAATGGCTTTTCCTCCTCCATGTTGACTGACGCAAATAGCGGTTTCGCAAATTCCACCTTGGAATTGCAAATTTTACCTCTATATCCATCTACAAAACAAATCACCACCAGCTCAGAGAAAAGGTACTTTTGTGCTCATAAATTTATAGCCTGATTCTGCACAAGGATCTCATATTTTCCACAAATCTGTTTCAAAAACCCTAGAAAATTATGAGACAAGTACCTGGTGAAACTGTAGGAGAACTCCCATTATCCACCGATAGAAGTGGAGGACTCATCTAGATTCAACAAAAATTTCTTTATCTTTTATTTACCTGAGAAAAGAATTTAAACTAAAATGAGGGCATCGCATTTTATTTTATAATTGAAAATTGAAAAATAAAATTTGCATCGAAAAAAGAATTACAGGAAGAGAAAGACGAGTCGACAGTGGAGGCAGGAGATGAAGGAAGGGATTACAGAGGGTTTAAGATGTGAAGCGATCCAATCACAGCCTAGGTAAGCTTACCTCCGTTCCACCAACGAGTTCGGGTCGGATCATAAATTCGTCGGTCAATGAGTGATCAAACCCCGTTAAGGAATCTAGTATCGATCCACGCCCAATAGCTTATAAAGAACGATTAATACTTGACGGGAAGAAACTAAGATGAAAAATCTATTTAGATAAAAAAAAATTAATATGTTAAAAATATTTATTATAAATTATAAATCCATTAATAAAGCAGTCAAATATTTAATTAGATTATTTCTAGCTAAAATGTAATGTTGATAGTAGAACAATAGTTGTATACCTTTTATAATCTTAGGTGGCATTGACGTTCGAGTTAGCTCTTTCGCGCAAAGGATCATCCGGTCCTTTGGGAGAAGGAGTTGTCCATCTAAGCTGATCTATGAACCGATAGAAAAGAGTGAACCAAAAAAATAAAAAAAATGTGTTTTGTGAGCCCCACTCACAGAGCGCGTTTCTCTCTCTCCATTAGGCTGTTCATCAGCTGTAATGGACGGCCCGTATCGCGCGAAGGGCGATTCTAATCCTTCACGCAAAGAAGTTTACCCTGCTCCGGCACTGACATAGCTAAATGACTAAGAAGGTTAGCTGAAGATAAATCAATGGAACTTAAATTAATTGATATCGTCTTTTTTCTCCCTAGAAAGAAAAGAATTCTTTTTTTCCTTCACTTCTCTCTTCTACTTCTTCCATCTCAAAGATTTCTTCCTTGCACTGAACAGAGCAACAACCTTGACTTCCTCTTTGATCCTTTTCTCCTGCCTTTGATTCTCCCTGTAGAATAGTTTTTTTAGTATTTTGTTCGGGTAGTAAACAGAGGGTGGGTTGGGAGCACATCACTCATGTTCCATAAATCTTTTTTCCTGCAATTAGCATCTTTTCTCAGACATTGGTGTCGACATGGCTTGGTGACTAGGCGGCTGAATAGGATTATTGCAATACTATATGCAGTGGTCAGTTTTTCAACATCTCTGAGATCACGTCACATGTCCATTCGCACCAAAAACACACACGCGACACATGGCAGCATTCAGAATAACTGATCGGGAGTCCCCGTTTAATTCAAACTTTAAGCAGCTCAGACGGTTAGTAGAAAGAGATAAAATCAGTTTCGAGTATACCTTATCTTTAAGCTAAATCTCTATTTGAACTCAACAGTTACGGCTTGAGAACGGATCAACTTCATACACAGCTAGACACAGACAACCATATAAGGGTGGATCTCGCCTAACCAATTCAAATCAGGAACTTTAGCTCTAGCTCCCCTGGGATAAGCTGTTGGCCCAAAGGCCTATCACTCTAGTTTTGATGATGATCAACTCATGTAGTTATAGTACTAATGATCTTGGTTTTATTTAGTTTCAGATTTGTGATCAAGATCTAGTAGGTATGTAGCTTCAACAAAGGATTTAAAGTCAAGTTTGGAGCTAGCACGGTTTGATTCAAGAGCTTATGCATCAAGACCACATCAAGTACTTAATAGGAGTCTAACTCTATGGATCGTATTTGGACCAAGTCAAGAAGATGTGAAGACTTCAAGTGAAGCCTTCATGATCAAGACTTGTGTCTAGATTTGTTTTTTATAAGATTTTATTTTTAGATAAAATGTAAAGGATAGAATAGTGGTGGATTGCTCAAGTATATCTTACACACACTCTTGATTTAGATAAGTTTT
>JAVJIF010029022.1:0-53652 GCA_038442645.1 Agave tequilana
TGTATTTACTCATTACTTTATTTTATGAGTACTTTGTTGAGTTTTATATATCTTGAGTGTCAATTTTGTGTAAAATGCATGCTTCATGAAATATTTGATTGGTTTCATGCTTTGAAAGAATCTATAACTATTATTTCAATTATCTTAACTAGTTCATATTCTTCACTTGGTAGAGTTTTCAAATAGATTAAAATATTTTTAAATCTTATTTTTAGAAACCCTTACCTTCTAAGGGCGGTTGGATGGGCGACCATTTCTTGTATGCTCAAAATTGAAAATCTTTTAAACATGTACATAAATAGGTGGTAGTATGAGTTATATACTTGAGCTTCATTATATTTCATTAGTATCACAATTGATATTTTTATGTTTGTAAACTCATATTTGTGTCTTATATATGTATACTTTAAAACTTCAATTAGCATCAATTTCAATTCGTATTTCATCTTCATTTATATATTTATATATGATTTAATTGTGCTTACAATATCTTTACATCTTAAAGCACAAATTATGTTTATGCTAAGCTTGATTTAGTCCTTAATGTCAATTATTTTCAATTGATATCCTATACAACTTATGCATTGTTTTTATTAGTATTTCATAAAAGGGGAGAAAAATTCGTGTTTTATCTTTCAAATCGGTTTTATTTTCAATTAGTATCTTACTCCCATTCTTTATGATAAAAAATGCTTTGTTTTGGTATATGCTAACATTTTCAATATTGGTATATATATCTTAAATTAGTATTATTCTCAATTTAGTATCCTTATTGCAAAATGAGTTGTGTTTACCCAAAAAGTTAGTTTTTACTTTCAATTGGTATCAAAAATTTACAATATATATTTCAATTGGTATAAAAAACATACAATGTTTCATTTTCTATGGTATCAAAACTTTTACAAGATATTTTCAATTGGTATCAAATAATTTGTTTTAAAGAGGTTTCATAATGTTTTGATATATATTACTTATATGCAAGGGAAGCTAACATCTTTCTTATATATATAGATTCATGTTGAGTGTATCTCATATGAGGAGCTTGACCTCTCTTCTCTACGTAATACACGTGTGTAGGGGAGCTTAACATCTCTACTTGTACATTGTAATTATGCTTTATGTGGTTAGGGTTTAGTCATCTCTTTTCATATAAATACATGTATGCAGGGGGAGTTAACTTTACGTCTCTCCTCTTATATGAATGTATATCACATATATATCTTTATTGCTTGTTTTTCCTTCACCCTTTTGTTGATGAATTGACAAAAAGGGGAGAAGAATTTGGAGAGTTTTATATATGCATGATTATTTTTTTCCTCGTTTATGCAAAAAGGGAAAAGAATTTGGTGAGTTTATGCATGTTTATTTCCATTATATTTCCATTTATGCATATATGTGTTTTTTGATTTATGTATTTCATGAATATCTTTATGTTTATTGCTATGCGTGATTAATAGGGAGCTTCTATGAAGCATAACTTTAATCCTGCATATATAACTCCATGAGTTTTGTCATCATAAAAAGGAGGAGATTGTTAGCCCAAAGGCCCATCACTCTAGTTTTATGATGATTAACTCATGTAGTTTATAGTTTACTGATGATCATGTGCTTAATTAGTTTCAGATATTTGATCAAGATATTAGTAGGTATTTAGCTTCAACAAAGGAGTTTTGGAGCTAACATGTGTTGATTCAAGAGCTCGAGCGTCAAGATCGCATCTAGCACTCGGTGGAGTCAAGATCGTTGGATCGCGTTTGGATTGAGTCGACTTGGGAGAAGGAGTTCTACAAGAAAAACCTCAGTTTGTTTAGTTTGTATTTAGATCTTGTGTAAAGGTATCTAGTGTTGATATACTCAAGTTCACACACACACACAAGTTTTAGTTTATTGGTTTTCGTTTTAAACCGATTTTTGGATTTCATGTCAAAAACATAGATATGTATCTTATATATATATATATATTGGATTATATCCATATACAACAAAATGCGTCAAATTTGTTTCAATATCATGTTTTTTTATCCATGTGAGTTTTGGAGATAATGATTTTTCATTTCAAAATTCAAGTTTAGAAAATACAGTTTTGTTTTTAAGCCAAATTTCAATATCACAAAAATGGTTCAAATAGTTTGTAATATGTGTTGATTTTTGATCACACATGTTTGGTATTCAAATATCTTATATGGAATTTAATGTGATTTTATGGGATTTAATTGGTAAGAAATAACCTTAGTTTCAAGTCCCAGATTTTCAGCCTGACTGCACTAGCGGTCCGATCGGATCAGGGTCGGTGACCGATTGTGCACGAGGAACATGCACATGGCCAGCCACAAAGGCTGGTCAACCGCGTCGCGTCGACTGACTGAAAGCACCCCACTCTCGGGTGCTTGCTGGTCGACCGGCGGTCGATCGATGGCTTGGCCCGGTCGACCGAGCGGTCGACCAGAGGCACAACGGTCAGTAAATATTACCGTTAGCCGGTCGACCGATCGATCGCCCGGAAGGACAAATCTGGCTTTTCCAGATTGCCAACGGCTAGTTTTTAGAGTGGGTTTATAAAATCCCATCTATTGGGCTGTTTTTTACTAAAAAATTTCAAGAGCAAAATTCCTATCTTTCATATAGTTTTTAGCAACAATTTTCAAAGAGTTTTAGACTAAAAGATCTATCTTTTATTTATTTTAAAGTGTTGAAAATTCAAAGAAAAGAGAGCCTTTCGGGAATCGGTTTTGATCTTGATTTCAATATCTATTTGGAGATTTTCTCAAGTGTTTTTTCTTTGTTATTTTTCATTCTAAACACTTTGTTTTCTCATACTTGAGCTATCATCTCTATCCTATCTATAAGATCTTATTTTTGTGGGAAAATTGGTTTTGTGGTCTATTGAGATCACCAAAGTTGTTTGTGATCTTTGTGATCACCAAGAGTTGTAATCTGTCTTTGCTTTGGCTTGTGATTATCCCTCTAAGTGTAGAGGTGATTGTGGAGGAGTTTTGATTGTTTTTATCCCTCTTGTGTAGAGTGATTGTGGTGGAGTTTGGCTTTGTGCCTTGTCCCTCTTGTGAAGAGGTGATTGTGATTTTTGTTTGGCTAAGTGTCTTATCCCTCTAAGTGTAGAGGTGATTGTTGTTGTGCGTTGCCTCTTGTGTAGTTGGAGAGAGGAACTGTGTACTCCTAAGTTGTATTTGTCAAATCCTCAGTGGAGGTTCCCTGTGTGGGAAGTCTTGTGTGGACGTATAGTGAAAATCCTTCTGTGTGAAGGCAGGGACGTATAGCAGTGGCTCTAACCTCGAAACATATCTCAGTGTTTGCGATTGATCCACTATCTCTAAACTCTCTCTCATTTATATCTTGCATGATTCCTTTTTCTCATATCATATATGCTTGGTATTAATTGTGTGCCCACACTTGTATTGAACCAAGAGAGCTTCATATAGCACCTCATCTCTTATTTAGAGGAATTTAGAAGAGTTAGTCCAGAGCCCTTCACTGGGAATTCGGCTACACTCTTTGGTTACACATAGTGTGTTGCATTTAGTTATTAATTCCGCATCATTTGTCATTAGATTAGCCATATACCTATTCACCCCCCCTCTAGGTGTATTTTCATTAAGTACCAAAGGTGTATTGACTCAAAATTTTATTTGAAAGATGAATACAAATAGAGAAGTAAATTAAACTAAAATGATATTAGTTTTGGATAGGAAAAACACTAGGCAATTGATTTCTACAAGTTAATAATTCAATTTAACAAGTTGATTGTGTTAATAACTACATACTAGTCATGTTAACAATCAAAAAAATCTTTTGTAATTAATAATCTTCGTCGAACATCATTAAATCTAACTTTGAATTAGAACCCATAATCTGTCGATCTAGAAATTTACTAGCTAAAACAACATTAAATTTTATGATTTTCTCTAAAGATTGCACAACCTATGCTTCTCTTATCGGTCTCAGCCTGTAGAAAGTAGTTTCTAATCCTTTGAAATATTGCTAGGTTATCTCCTGTCGGTCTCCAATCTAGCCATCAATGTAGTTGCCGCAACCAACTAATAGACAAAAAAACGGGGAAAAACTAAACATACATAAATATAACATGAAGAACGTAGTAGTAATATAAAACTAACACAAAAAATAAGATTAAATCTTCATAATAATTTCCTATGTCAATGCCCTACCTATGAAGAATTAGTTCATGATAAAGAAGTTGCAAAGCAAAACAAAATACATGAATTTCATCTTCACAAAGTAAATTAAAAGAGGAAAAAAAAAGGATAATATCAATTTAGGGATCACGTCTAATCCTTTATTGTCGCTTCTCCTCTGATCTTCTTTTTCTAAAACACCCGAATTTCTTCTCTAAAAATCTGAATTTTTTCATAAGAAAGAATATTTATAAGAGAGAAACTAAAACCTAAAGTTCAAAGCCTTTTCTATAATGTGATATTCCTTACTCTAAAACTTCTTATTTAAGAGATTGCTGCTATATTTATAAATCCTAAACCTATTCCAGTAAGGAATATAAAGAGAACTCCAAATCTAATTTCAACTCGGTATCAAAGTTTGATTTTGAATTAGATTATAGTCATTTGGTGTTGATTGCTGAATATGACTCATCAAATAATTGAACTGAAAAATTTGTAACTCTTTCAATTCTCTTCATAGCATCGTGAATCATTAGAATTGGATTCATGTAACGAAAGTTATGATTAAAATACTAAAACTCTACAAATCTGAGTCTGATTCTAAATCTATTCTGAATTCTGGTTGACCAGTCAACGACGGATCTGCCGATTCAACGACGATTCCGCCGTTTAACTTTCACTTTTGACCCTTAAACTTGGAAATATTCTTTCATATGATGTGTAATGTTTATAAGACTCTCTGGTTTCATCCTGTATCAGTGAGTTCTTTACTGTAACTCTTATTTTCATTCCTTTTTCGGTTTTTCCTCCAAAATTGCTCTTGACCTAATTTTTGCATAAACATAAGAAAATATACCCATGTAGTATTAAATGTGTAATAAAAGATGTATAAAAGTAGTACAAAATGTAGATGATAATGGCATTCATCATACCCTTATACCTAACTTTTGTTAGTCATTGAGAAAAATCCTAATCTAAAAAGCAAAAAGGAAAAACTAAATATTCTAAAAAAAATAAAAACCAAACTCACTTTCGGAGGAATCACGATTGTACTTATCATGTGCAATAAGACGTTAAACCCTTAGGTTACCCTGGTGGATGAGTGTTGTCTCGTGAGGGTTTGCTGTGAGTTTACCCACAAAAGTCAAAGAAATAAAATAAAAAGATTAAGAAATAAGGATAAAGAAAAATAAGGAATTGAAAAATAAAAAAGAGAAAAAATAAGAATAAAGAAACATGAAAATTATTTTTGGTCAATAAGCATCACTAGTAATTAAGATCAATATATAGTTTTCACGAGTAATCCTTTTCAAGTTCAATATTCTATAAGGAATTCCCATCTTCTCATCCTAGAGACTTCAAATCCTAATATATTCCACCATCATTCTTAAGTTTTCTGATTCTATACATCTTTATGAACATGTAATAGCTCTTTACTTGAGACTTTGATTCAAACTTTTCATACTTAAATTTTTTTCACAATATAGAAGTTTCAAAGTATTACCCGTCCATTTCCTTTAAGCACTTCTTTTTTTAAAATAATTTGTCTCTTTTTTCTATTCATATAACTTATCCAATTCTCTTTTATGTAAATATCAAGGCTTCTTGAGGCCAAGATACCTAACTAATTGATCATTAGACTTATTAATACATATAACTCTTTTTTTTTTAACTTACTTAATTATCTTTCGCATAAATACTAAGGCTTCATGAGGCTAAAATATCTAGCTAATCAATAATTTAGGTTCGTTATATTATATATATATATATATATATATATATATATATATATATATATATATATATATATATATATATATATAAATTTTAAGTATAAAATAATCCTCATCATCCCAAGTTTAAATAAATGTGTAAGTATGGATAAGATGCATAATCACGTAGACAAATTCTAAATGGCATTCAATTTTTAGATTTTTTTTCCCTCTCTTCTTAAAGAATAAAGGAATCTATCCAATTGATATTCCTATTCAATTCAAACTATATGATCACTAAATCTCTTAAAACTAGATAACTTACTGAAATATTTTTTCAAAAAAAATCAGTTAGTAAAAAGAAAGAGAAAAATAAAGAATAAGAAAAATCTAAAAAAATCCTAAAAAGAAAAAAAAATTCTAACCTAAAAATAAAGAAAAAATAAAATAAAATAAAAATCCTAAACTCCTTCACCATACCTAAACTTTGGCATGTCCTCATGCAAAGTAAGATGAATCAATAATACATGCAAATAACAAATAAATACCACCTCCCCAAAGATTAATTAAAATATTTTAAATATTATGAAAACTCATATTTATGAAACTACCCATACATATAGAATTTACAGAAAGTGAAAATCATAAACATTATTAAAGTAGAGCAAAATCACCTGGGAAAGATTTCAGGACTTGGGTGCATTTTTTCACGTTGAGTTAGCCATCTGGACGGCGATTCCGCTATCCATACTTCTCTAATGGTCTTGGTATTTTTCTAACATGTTTGATCCATCTTTGTAGTTGATATGTTTGATCCATCTTTGTAGTTGATCTTGTATCTCTTCTTCTTGTAGCAATGATTCTGGGACTGAGATACAGAGAAAAAAACCCTAAAAAGAAAAAAATAGTTAGTTTTTATATTTATAATAAATTATCTTCTTACCTCGATTCATCGATTCTGCCCATGAGAACGCTTGCCACTTTCCCAATGTATTATCTTCAGAGAAGATTTGGAGGAGCTCAATCTCTTTGTCAATTTTGCTTTGAGTCTCTCTGACTTGCTTTTGTTCTTCTTGAACTTCGGTCTATGCTTCTTTAAATTAGTCCTCTGTAAATTTGCATGCAATGGATCATCCAATCATCATCATGAGTAGGCCTGTCAATGGGTCGGGTTCGGGGCGGTACAGGCGGTACCAGACTCGGACCCGTTTATCCAAGAGGGTACCATACTCGTCCCATTTACCCGCGGGTCCAGAAGGTGGGTTTCCATACCCGGACCTGCTGTACCCGCGGGTCTAGACCCGTTTACCTGAACCCATAACAAAAGGGGAAAAAACAAGATACATAAACAAAAACAGTAACAAAAACGCATGAAGGGAGGAGAAAAAACTTTTGTAAAAAGAAAGAAAGCATGTTGTAATATCAATAAAGGATGAAATGCAATCATGTGCAAGAGGTGGAGGGAAAATTTTCGATGAAGACTTTAATAAAGAAAAAAATTTAAAGCAAGGCCCCCTAATTTATTTGAGGAAACACAACAATAGGATCATCCACTAATCAACCAACAATCTTCAACACTTAAAACACAAAGGGATCATTTATTCATGGAGTCTGGAGCCTAGATCTCTAGGGTTTTAATTCTATAAGTATTATTTATATTTATGTTTTGAAATGGGTAAATGGGTAATCGGGTCTGGTTCAAGTAAAATCAGACCCATTCCATTTAATAATCGGGTATACGGGTATACGGGTAAATGTGTATGGGTCCAGAGCAGCCCTTTCCATACCCGCTTATCGGGTCAGGTCCGGATCTGGACCTGATTCATTGACAGGCCTAATCATGTGATAAAGCATCTTCAATCTGCAAAGTGACACATCCAATATCATTAGAACAATACTTGAAATAATTTAAACGTTGAAATTCATCAAGTAAAAGTCTTTTCAAAAGATTGCTCAATCATGTCTCATCAAAAGTGTAAATACGCAAGTCAAGTTTTTTTCTTTTAAAAGAAAAACTAACTTTAAGTACAACTTTTTCAACTTCAGGTTCTTCATTGCTTGCATGGGATCTGGGGGAGGCTTTGGCTCAGGCTCATCAGGGGGACGGCGAATTAGCCATTCAGACGGGGGATCCGCTGTCTGACTTGGGATTCTACTGATGAAATTTTTCTAACAGGATATTATGTCCTCATCTTCCTGTTCTGTGGCCTTTGTTTTTGTTTCTTCTTTTTGTGGTACTGATAAGTGTGAGGCAAACATCTTTAAATAATTTTGATACCACTCCGGCTTCTCTTCGGTGCATGATTCTTCCTCCTTATATGCTACAACCTCTTCTTGTTTTTTGGACTCTTTTTCGAGATTAATTGGTGAATTTCTTAGAACACATTGGTTAGCATGGCAACAATTTCGCCCATCTGAACTACAAGGCTTGTATGGATATTGTTATACTCTTTTCAAGCTAAGCCGTATTTGTTGCGAGTTGTACTGTAATGCCCCGATCCGGCGAGTACGGAGACGTTACTGCAACGTATATACGCAGGTCAGAAATACCCTCACGTATATACGCTAAGCATCAGTACAGGCAAGAATCAGAGTACGGAAGCAAATGGTGCATTATACATTCCAACACATGAGTACAATTACAAAGTTACCACCAGAGGTGATCCAATATTACATGAATGTTACATTACTGATATGCGCAATTGCAAGATTACAAAGAGATGTACAAATATGAACAGTACATAGGCACTCACGAGTTTACAAAAGGAAAACTCGAGAGGCACACAGGAGGCCTGGAAGGATAGAGCTCTGGATGATCTGCTGGAGATCCACGCTACCGCTGCGCTTTTCAGGTCAGCAACTGGAATTCTACAAGCTCCAAGCTCCGACATGCTCCAAGCTCCAGGACCTGGACATGAGGATCTAGGGGAGTCAGATAGAACTCCCCAGGCGAGTGGTGATACGAATGCCAAGTGACGAGCATAGGTAAGCATGCAGGAGCAAGTAGATATAAAACAAGTAATATCAAGCAGGAACTACTCATGGTATGATAAGATAAGAGAAGGTAAAGAGATGAGAAGTAAAGTAGATAGGGCAACACCAGATATCTCCTAAACTAACATAAAACCGATAAAAACTGATAAAACCGAATAAAACCGATTACGATCAAAACTGATTGTACAAGCTTAGGTCACGGCCCCATGAGACTAGTACCTCGAAGGAATAATCCAAATAAGGAAACCCTCATTTATATACCTTTATCCCATGTCACCGAAATCCGAGCGCGTACAACCCGAGTTACAAAACAACACATCAAATCGCATATTCGCATTTTATTATAATTGGGGCCGTCTAAGTTGTGGGCTTCGGTATGCGTCCCATTCCATATACCTCCACTTACAACTTATAAAGCAAGTTATTTGAAAACTGATAAAGATCGATGAATCATGTTTCGGATGGGCCCCGTACATGCCGGGACAACGGTTCAGGAGTATTCGGTGCTGAGCCGGAACGTACCGCTAGGTACCGGGACTTATTTACGCCCGAACAGGAATAGAGTATCGCAGATCCCATAGAAATAGGCCTAGGGCGTGTGCATACCCGGCAGGAATAGACAGGAGTAGGGGTGCCAGCACACCCCACGGAATCCCTGGTGGCCGCCATGTGATCCCTCAAGTATGTGGCCACGCGCGGCTCGATAAGACCACCATAAACATGATTAATCAGGGCCCATCAGTTTTCCCCAAACCGGGTGCAAGTTGTCTTATTAGAATTTAATATATGATTATCAATTTACGGGAATAGCAGGTACAAGACATGATCAGGAGTTCAGGAGTACGTGAGTACTATAGATTCAGGTCACTGTATATATAATACAGGATAACAAGTATAGTATTCCCGTAAATGAGATAATCACAGGTCAAGTATATCATGCCGGGTGTCAAGTGATAGCATGACAGGAGGATGATATTTGGCAGGTGACCAATCAAGTCAAGAGATTGATATTAGTCCGGTGGCAAGTCATGTCATAACAAGGGGCCTTGCCAAGTAGTAGCATGTCTGGTGTTAGGTGATAACACATCAGTTGACAGGTGATACAAACAAGTGTTAAATAGTAGCATGTATAAAGCATGTCAAGTGTTAACATGTCAGGTAAGTACATGGCATGTGATAAAGTAGTAGCTGAGCACAACCAAGCGGAGCTGAGCAAGCTGGAGGCACAGACAGCAAACAGTATTTAGCACTGGAGCGTCTGGCAAGGTTACCGGGACAACTCGGCTTAAAGTGCGAGTAGGAAATCCGGCAGCATCTTGCCTAAACGAATCTAGTGATAAAGAGCTGAACGCTGATCATGATAACCAGGCGGAGCTGAGAGACCTGACGGTCCCAATCACTTCCCTTTCGAGATAGTAAGAGACCGGAGGCTGAAGGACGGAGAGACCTGACGGTCCCAATCACTTCCCTTTCGAGATAGTGAGAGACCGGAGGCTGAAGGCTGAGGGACCATGAACGCTCAGGGTTTAAGCGCACTCTCGGTGGCTACCAGCCATCCCAGGAGTGGGCAGAAACCCAGAGTTCAACGACCACGAAGGGTCGGCCACGCATAGTATAAAGCAGTAAAATACATATAAACATGGAATAAAATACATGTCGACCCGACAAGGCGGGGAAACCCAAATGGAGGAGAGAGCGAGGACACTCGCCTAAATCTCTGGAAATGCCGAAAGGTCCGAAATCCATGGAACTCGCGCATGCGCCATAAAATATAATAAGATATAAATATTTAGAGGGAGAAAGTGAAGAGGAGAGAGAAAGAGTTAGAGAGAGAAACCTAGAGAGAGAAGTATATGGAAAGAGAGAGTGCACAGGGAGACGCGGGTTTTGAGAGTGAGACGCGGGAGTCGCAGACGCGGGAGTCACAGACGCGGGAGTCGCGTCGCAAAGGTGCCACAAACGCGGGATTCGAGACCGCCACAAACGCGGGGTTCGAAACCCGCGTTCAAGTCAGGACACGAGAAGAACGCGGACGCGGTCATGGGTTTCGCGTCACGTTAGCATGAGAAGAACACATACGCGGGCATTAGCTTCGCGTCGTGCAGACATGAAAGGGACACAGACGCGGCATGGACTCCGCGTTGCGTCGGTACAAGAACGCGAAGGCCGCGTTTAAACAGATGCCAAGAACGCGAAGATCCGCGTTAAGGCGTTGCCTGGACGCGGGGGGGTAAGATCCGCGTCAGCAATGTACAGAGAGGAGGAGGGAGAGAGAAAGGAAAAGGTGCTTACTTTGGTGGTGGTGTTATTTGGTGGAGGAGTTGGATTTTGATGGAGTAATGAAAAAGAAGGTGAAGGAGGTGATGTTTGGAGGTTGAAGTAGTGGAGATGGAGGTGGTGTTGTGATGGTGAAAGTTATGGTGGAAGTGAAGATGGTGGTGGAAAATAGTAGAGGTGATGGCGATGTTAGTTGTTGTCGTTGTAATCGTCACCGTAATGATTACCGGAATAATCGCGAACGATTATCGGAATAATCATCGAAGATATTACCGACGAAGAAGAGCTCGGCCCCAATCCAAAGGAGGTGGCCGGCTCTTGATGTGGTGATGGGGTGGTGGTTTTGTGGAGGGTTTTGATGGTGGTGGTATTTTTGGAGAAGGTAAAGGAGAAGGTGGAGGCTTTGGTGGAGTTGTTGGAGTTTGTGGTGGTTTACATGGAGATGGAGGAGGAAGAAGATGAAGGTAAGGAGTTGGAGAAGTTGTAGTGGTTGTTGTTGTGGTGGAGATGAAGGAGGAGTTGGTGGTGGTTAAGGTGTTGGTGAAGAGAAAAATGAAGTGGAAAGATGAAGGAAAGGTTTATATAGGAATTGGATTTGTGAAGGTAATGTAAAAAGTGTTTAGAGAGGGGGTTTTTTGTAAAATGGAGGGGTTAGGTGTCTCTCTTGGCGGGCCATGGTGATGGGAGAGAAGTTTGAGTGGTTTGGGATATTTTGGAGAAGATATTTTTGGAGGAAAGGAGATATTTTTGTAGAAGGTAATAGAAGAATGGAGAATTTTGTAGAATTTGGTGGAAGGAAAAGGAAGGAAAGAAAAAGGAAAAAAAGGAAAAGAAATTAAAAAAGGAAGATATTCTCTTGAAAGAAAAAGTGAAAATAATTAGAGTAGCGGATTCCCGGGATTTAGTTGCGGATGCGGAAAACTTTCGGAAAAATACCGAAATCGTTCGAAAATCAAGTATCTCGGAACGACCCGCAAAAATTCTCAAAAATCAAGAATATTATTCTAAGAATCATGGTGAAATCTATTTCAAGAAATTCTTTATATTTTTTAAATTAAAAATCCTAGAATCGGCCGCCAATATCGGTCGACACCAAATCTGGCAGAAATCTGATAAATTCTGAAAATTCCCAAGAAATGAATTAAGATAGTAAATATTATTCTAAGTAAATATGAGAAAGCGGTTTCTCAAAATTTGACTCCATTTGTAAATTAAAAATCCAGGAATCGGTCAGCGGTGCTGGTCGACACCGGTTTTGAAGATTTTCCATTTAATTCAGGAAAATTTCAAAAAAATCATAGAAAATCTAAAATATTGGAAAATGATGTTTGAAACTGAAATCGGTCAAATCTGAATACCAGAAAGACCAAATTGAGCAATTCACTAGGATCGGGTTCTCGGTTCAGACTAGGGTTGACTCCGAGTTCACGAATCCAGATCCACAACAAAACGATCATATAAATAATTCATAATACAAAACAAATACAGGAAGTAAATAAAAAAATTATGATCGAAAAATCGGAATACGCAACTAGGTACGTATTCTGGGAGCGGGTGTTACATTCCATCCACCTTACAAAAAATTGCGTCCTCACAATTTTGATAAGGGGTAAAATGAACACAAAGGGGACATGGGTGGAAATTATACCAATTAAGATATGAAGCACTATAGGTAGGGCTCTCAAGTTGACTAAACAGTAATCAGAATATAGATATCTTCTGCACCTCTGGCTGTATAAGTTTTTGAACGGTACCAAATAATACTGATCTGATGTCGTTACTTTGCAATAGAGTTCCAGTTGTACTACATACTTTAGAGCCCTCCGAGCATAAGCCAGAATATTGAAGATAAAGGAAACCCTGATAGTCCTGAGCATAATAAAGAAGACCGATAATACCAGGCATCAATCACTCTGAAAGATATAGCCGAGAATGTAGAATATCCGTAGAGAATTCCGACTACTGACTTCTGAAAGATAACCCGATTAGGATCAATCCTGAGAATACCCGAGCACCATAGAGTTAGCCGAAGAGATCATATAATAGCTTTATTCAGAGCCAGTCACTACCTCTCTAGTATATCCATATCTTATGTTGGTATAAAGGCTTCGAAAAACCAAAACAGGGAAAGATGGAAGGGATTAGGAATCAAAGGAAGGATGATCAAGAATAGATAACTCTGTACTTGTAGTTGGATTGTATAACCAGGACTCATGCATTCCAGTTGCGAATTTCTTTACCATTAATTTGCCGTCTGGACGTACTGAGGATGTAGAACCTAGGCTCTGATACCATCCTGTAACGCCCCGATCCCGGCGGGTACGGAGACGTTACTGCAACGTATATACGCAGGTCAGAAATACCCTCACGTATATATGCTAAGCATCAGTACAGGCAAGAATCAGAGTACGGAAGCAAATGATGCATTATAGATTCCAACACATGAGTACAATTACAAAGTTACCACCAGAGGTGATCCAATATTACATGAATGTTACATTACTGATATGCGCAATTGCGAGATTACAAAGAGATGTACAAGTATGAACAGTACACAGGCACTCACGAGTTTACAAAAGGAAAACTCGAGAGGCACACAGGGGGCCTGGAAGGATAGAGCTCTGGATGATCTGCTGGAGATCCACGCTACCGCTGCGCTTTTCAGGTCAGCAACTGGGATTCTACAAGCTCCAAGCTCCGACATGCTCCAAGCTCCAGGACCTGGACATGAGGATCCAGGGGAGTCAGATAGAACTCCCCAGGCGAGTGGTGATACGAATGCCAAGTGGCGAGCATAGGTAAGCATGCAGGAGCAAGTAGATATAAAACAAGTGATATCAAGCAGGAACTACTCATGGTATGATAAGATAAGAGAAGGTAAAGAGATGAGAAGTAAAGTAGATAGGGCAACACCAGATATCTCCTAAACTAACATAAAACCGATAAAAACCGATAAAACCGAATAAAACCGATTAAGAGCAAAACCGATTGTACAAGCTTAGGTCACGGCCCCATGAGACTAGTACCTCGAAGGAATAATCCAAACAAGGAAACCCTCATTTATATACCTTTATCCCATGTCACCGAAATCCGAGCGCGTACAACCCGAGTTACAAAACAACACATCAAATCGCATATTCGCATTTTATTATAATTGGGGCCGTCTAAGTTGTGGGCTTCGGTATGCGTCTCATTCCACATACCTCCACTTACAACTTATAAAGCAAGTTATTTGGAAACTGATAAAGATCGATGAATCATGTTTCAGATGGGCCCTGTACATGCCCGGGACAACGGTTCAGGAGTATCCGGTGCTGAGCCGGAACGTACCGCTAGGTACCGGGACTTATTTACGCCCGAACAGGAATAGAGTATCGCAGATCCCATAGAAATAGGCCTAGGGCGTGTGCATACCGGCAGGAATAGACAGGAGTAGGGGTGCCAGCACACCCCACGGAATCCCTGGTGGCCGCCAGGTGATCCCTCAAGTATGTGGCCACGCGCGGCTCGATAAGACCACCATAAACATGATTAATCAGGGCCCATCAGTTTCCCCCAAACCGGGTGCAAGTTGTCTTATTAGAATTTAATATATGATTATCAATTTACGGGAATAGCAGGTACAAGACATGATCAGGAGTTCAGGAGTACGTGAGTACTATTGACTCAAAACTTTATTTGAAAGATGAATACATATAGAGAAGTAAATTAAACTAAAAAGAAATTAATTTTAAATAGAAAAAACACTAGGGCAATTGATTTCAACAAGTTAATAATCAAATTTAACAAGTTGATTGTGTTAGTAACTACACACTACTCATGCTAACAATCAAAAAATCTTTTTGTAATTAATAATATCCGTCAAGCATCATTAAATCTAACTTTGAATTAGAACCCTCAATCTGTCGATCTAGTGAATTTACTAGTTAAAGCAGCATTAAGATTTATGATTTTCTCTAAAAATTGCACAACCTATGCTTCTCCTGTCAGTCTCAGCCTATAGAAAGTGGTTTCTAATCCTGTGAAATATTGCTAAGTTATCTCCTGTCGGTCTCCAACCTAGCCATCAATGTAGTTGCTTCAGCCAACTAAAAGACATAAAAATGAAAAAAAACTAAACATACATAAATCTAACATGAAGAATGTAGTAGTAATATTGAAGTAACACAAAGCAATAATTGCCTATATCAATAGTTATGGAGAATTAGTTCATAATAAAGAAGTTGCAAAGCAAAACAAAATACATGAATTTCATCTTCATAAAGTAAATTAAAAGAGAAAAAAGGATAACATCAATTTAGGGATCACGTCTAATCCTTCATTGCCACTTCTTCTCTGATCTTATTTTTCTAAAGCACCTGAATTTCTTCTCCAAAAACAAATTTTTTATAAGAAAGAATATCTAAAAGAGAGAAACTAAAACCTAAAGTATAAAGCCTCTTCTATAATTTGATCTTTCTTACTCTAAAACTTCTTATTTACAAGAGATTGTTGCTATATTTATAGATTCTAGAAACCTATTCCAGTAAGGGATACAAAGAGAACTCCAAAACTAACTTCAACTCAGAGTCGGAGTTTGATTCTGAATTGGACTGCAGTCAGTTTGCATTGATTGCATAATATGACTCATCAAAATTTTGAACTGAAAAAGTTGTCCACAAAAAAATTATAGCTCTTTAAGTCCTCTTTTCATAGCACTTGAATCATCAGAATTGGACTATTGTAGTGAAAGTTATGATCAAAATACTAAAATACTGCAAATCTAAATCTAATTCTGAATATGTTCTGAATTCTGGTTGACCAGTTAACGTCGGATTTGCCGTGTCAACAGCGATTACGCCATTTGACTTTCACTTTTGACCCTCAAACTTGAAAACTTTCTTCCATATGATGTGTAATGTCTATGAACTCTCTGGTTTCATCCTTGGGTCTCTGTCTCGGTGAATTCCTTGTTGCAACTCTTATTTTCATCTCTTTTCGAGTTTTTTCTCCAAAGTTGCTCTTGACCTAATTTCTGCATAAACATAAGAAAATATGCTCATGCAGTATTAAATGTGTAAGAAAAGAGGTATAAAATTGGTACAAAATATAAATGATAATGATATTCATCAATAAGTATTAAAGTTTGTTTATATATCCTTACATTTTATGAAAATAATAGAAATCTAATTATACTTTTAATGTCTTTATTAATTTTCAGCTCCAGCTCGAGAGGAATTATGATACATCGATAGCAGCTTGCAGCAACGAGAGCACCGCCAGCACACGAGTGACTCTCGAGACATTTGGACGTATGACGAGGCTCGGGCTGCACATGGATGTTCCCAGAGGCAGCATGCTCGCTAGGAGGATGCCTATACTGCCCAGCTTGAGCAGCAGGGTGAGGCCATGAGCAGTGGCGTACGCATGATTTTCACTCAGTGGAGGCGGAAATGTCATTCATAAAGTAAGAATTCCTAATTGACACACTCAGTGGCGTACACAGGATTTTCACAGAGGAATTTTACTCAGTTAAAATGTTATACTCATTAATTAACCAAGAACATGAATATTAACTAATAAATATGTATTCTAAACAACATAATACTTAAAATTTTGTAATGGTTTCAATTAGATTAATGACCAGTGCCCTTCCTTCAAAATCAAAACATATATCAACTCTTAAGTAAAGCAAAAAATAAGAAACATATGATTAACACATTATTAACCAACATACATCAAACAAATAAACAAAACCTAGATACATGTAGGATACAGAACTTAAAAGAAAAGTTATGTCAGAATCAATAGATTTGAAGTACGTACCTTAAAATTAATTTAGCCCATCGTCTGCGTTGTATTAGTTGTCAACCGATGATGCATTGCAAAACGTAGGGAAGGGTTCTAGTATCTCAATTCTCAACACTACTGAACACAACAAATTTCCTCATTCTTTAATAGACAAATTTAAAAAAATAAAGAAAACCGCATTATCTGTTCCCATAAACCTAAGGAAACATTTTTAACTAAATTTCTCTACTTTCTCCGCAAAAATAATGAAATTTATCGACAAAAAAGCATAAAAGGAAACCAAAAAAAAATAAAATTTATAGCCAAAAGACCTGTTTCAGCTCTTCGACCACATCTCTCCACTTCATCTCCTCTTCTGGCGACAGTTTCAATCTCTCTTTCAACATAAATTGAAACAAGAACAATAAGAATTCGACAATCACTCACTGAAAATCAAAAAAAAAATCAACAAGAACTCATTGAAAAACTCAGACCAATCAGCTGAACCAACATCTGCGAGATCTGCTGGTCAAGCTGGAGCCAGGTGGTCGGATCAAATCGTACTGCGGTCGAAAAATTAAAGGGGATCGGGTACCCAGGCCCAAGTCTCACCATAGAGAATCCATCCGCCGCCTCTGGTGGAGGCGGAGGCAGGAGGGGCAAGGCTCTTCTGGAGCTCAGAGTCTCGGACACAGAGAGAGAGAGGTTGTCTGTATGCGCTAGGGTTTTTTGAAGGCGATCGAGGCCGAGAGGCGAGAGCACTGTGGGCTGAGTTTTTGTGAAGAGGTTTTTTTTTGTGAATGAAGCGGGCGGTTATTTCATTTACAACCCGGTCCAAAGATCCAATTTTGTGAACGAAGCGGGCAGTTCTGTCTTTTTACAATCCGGCCCGTCCCAAATGCCCTATACTGCTCTGTGTGCGTGGATTTCAGTAGGGGCGACCGGCCCCACTCGCCCTCACCTGTGTCCGCCAATGGCCATGAGGCAGCAGTCGAAGGCTGACCGACAGAGGATAGCCAGTTTGGAGGATGCTCAGATAAAGATGCGGGAGTTCATGACTCGATATACGGCGAGTCAACAAAGCGTTGGGTAACCTAACAGTTAAGGAGATGACTTATATTTGAAATTACTTGTATTTACTTGGATTCCGACTTTTGTTTGTTATTCTAATACATATTGATATGTTGATATGTATGTTTCGTTATTGATATGTTGATATCTATGTTTCGTTATGGTCCTTTTATAAATGTATGATTAAGATTATAAATGCATGGTTGGAATTGAGATGGTTGAGATTTACATGCATGGTTGGTTGAGATTCTAAATGCATGGTTGGAATTGAGATTGTTGAGATATATATGCATGGTTGGTTGAGATTATAAATGCATGTTTGATGATTAGTTGAGATATGAATGTATGTATGTATGTCAGTGAGCAGCAGTTTAAAAAAAAAGTGAGACAAATTGCGTCGAAAATAACGTTTTCGACTCAAAGGTGCCAAATAATTGCGTCGAAAACACTTTTTCAACGCAATTATTGGACAGTCATTTTATTTTTAGAATATTTTAAATTCTGCATGATTCTTGAATCAGAAATTGTGTAGAAATTGTAAATTTTTGACACAATTACATGACATTCAGTATATTTTTAAACCCAAAATTTTTAGAATTCACGTAATTCTGGAAGCATGCATATTTTGTCGAATTTTATATTTTGACGCAAATTGTACTTTTAAAAAATATTTTTTAAACGACTTTTGTATCAAAAAGTCACACAATATGAAAATATTGCGTCGAATTTTAAACGCAATATTTATATTTCACAAAAAACTCCATAATTCGGGGAAATACACATTGCGTCAAAAATTTGACACAACCATTGTGTCGAGGGTTTTTGCGTTGGACCTTTTTTGACGCAAAAATTCGACACAACGTGAAAATTTTCGATGCAATTTGACAGACATTCTAATAGTGAAAGCATTCGAATCCACGAGCAAAGAGTAACTAGCTCGAATTTGTGAGCAACTGAAAGAAGAAAAACTGAATTTAATTGATTAAAACTTAGATCTAAAAACAAAGATACTACAATGACCTTAAATAGGCTTAAAAAAAGTAAAATTCTAATCTAACTAGGAAACTAGAAATAAATAAAAGAAAATGAAACAACAAAACAGATCTGAAAATCAAATTCCAAACAGAATCTGAAACAGCTGATACACGACTGCCTGGTCGACGGCTTAGTCAAATTTACATTGTCGGTCGACCGGGTGATCGACCGGCTAAGAGATTCAGTTTTTTGATCTTTTTTTTGCCTTCGGGCTGGTCGACCGGGCGATCGATAGGCGCTTTGGTCGCTGTTATGCTCTCTGGCCAGTCAACCGGGCGGTCGACCGGTAGTTTCAACTCGTTTGCTCGGTCAATCGAGATATGTGTCTGGCTCGTTTTCGAACCTTAATTTTCTGCTACTGCTGCCTTGACTTCCTACATCACGATTGCAATGCTCTTGAAATTCATTTGTTTGAAGTGGTGATACATAGACATCGTCGCATCAACATTATTTTTTTTCTCCTCGCACTAATAAAAAGCTTTTGGTACAGTGGCCACAGGTTGAACTGACAATTCTTTACGTAGTTTATTTGACAAACAGTAGTTAATATTTCACATCTATATAATCTTGTATTTTTAATTTATAGGGTAGAGTCACAATACACATAAGTGTAACTAAGTTAAGTTACACACACCATTTTTAATTACAAAAAATTTTGCTTAGTGAGATACAAATAAAAATTAGGGCGAGTGGTCCTCACAAGGTGTTTAAATTTTTTTTTTGTGTGGTGAAAAGAGGTTTGTGTAACTTAACTTAGTTACACCTATTTGTATTATAACTTTACATTAAGTTATATTTTTCTTATACATATATTGAATTTTATTTTACGATAGATTTTAATGCATCTTTTATTAACTTTTCTTTTTGTTAATAATAACTTAGAACTTTTTCGCACTCATCCCATTTCTTTATCGTCTTAAATATATTTCAGAGGCATTTATTAACCATTGAATATGTAAATGAAAATCATCATCATCTTTTCTTTGCTGATCTTCACGCATAGCGAACAAATTGAACGCATAAACTTGCTTACAGGGCATTAAGGTAATTTACCGAGAATACTATTCTATAAGTTACAAAAATAAACCCATGATAACTAATTCTTTTTAAATCAAATACTAATCTGATTTCATTAACCACGGATTAAGAGAGAATACATTTGCAAAACAGTTCCTTGAGGAAAACATGCAAAAGGCAAGACAAAAAAAATGTAATTCTTTAAAAAACAAGGCCTTGTGTGCTAAAAGTTCAATACGAAATATTAAATATAACAATCACTCCTGTCCGGCAACCTTCCTGGCAGTCTTTAAACTCTCTTTCAGCGGTGAGCCTCGGGCGGGAAACAGTTTGCCTCATAACGATCGCCGTCAAACCTAACGTGCGGATAAATAATGAAACAATCTCCGTCCATTCGTTAGACAACTAATGTATAATACCCATCTCATCGTCAAATGACATCCATGCCATGCGGACGGCAAAAGACATAATGGTAATTTATTTAAACTTCAAGCCTTATTTAAGACAGTTCAAGATTCACTGCCCTTAATTCCGCCATTTCGAGCCACGTGGTCGGCCGTTGAGGATCTAACGCCATAGCGGCGTCTTTCCTCTCCCCAAAATAACCAAAGCTTCCATCCCTCCGACATTGCGAGCCCGAAATTCGCCTCCTGATGCTATAAATAGCATCAGGAGGCGCGAGTCAAGGAGAGAAACATGGAATCAACAGGAAAAACTAAGGCTAAAAAAAAAAAAAAAAAGAATAGAAAAGAAAAAAGAAGAGAGAGAAAGAAGTCATGGTGATCTTTTTATTTCAAGAATCTCCAACATTCTCGATCTTCTGGGGTTTCCATCGATGCTTTGATCGTGATGAATGACTCGAATTCGATTCAGCCATTGCGCCGATCGAGGCAGATCTGGTTTCTTTTTGGCGGATCTTTAAGAATCTGTTCTCTGCGATCTTGATTTCGCAGTGCTGCCCGATTGAAAGATTTGTGCTCTGGATTTTGACGGCATTGAGCTTTGCAGCAGAATTTGGGGTTTGAAGTGATATTCCTATTTGAATTTGAGCCAGAGACCAACAGAGATTACAGAATGGGGAGTGTGAATCCAGAAGTCGATGCAGGTGATGGGATTTATCTCCTCTGTTGGTGATTTCTTTCTTTAGCTTTGATGTCGTTGGTTGCTTATATATCTTAAAGGTTGCATTTTTATTTTAAATTCTAAACTCAGCCAAGAAAAGATCGCAAGTAGTGCACTGGTTGAACGCTTTGTTCCCGGATTTCAACTTGCCTTTGCATGCATCTGAGGAGGAACTGAGAGCACAAATGTCAGATGGTGTAGTTTTGTGCGCTATTCTTAATAGGAAGAATTTGAGTTCAATTCAGGTGATTAAATGTGCAGTAATTCATTGATAATAATCTGAAGTAGGATTTAGTTAGAGATATAATGTCGGTTTTTATTACAGAGTCAGAGGGGTGTTTTTATTTCCACGGAGCAACGGTTGTATAATCTGAAGAGGTTTCTTTCAGCTATGGATGAAATGGGGCTGCCCAGATTTAATACGTCAGATTTGGAGCAGGTATTATTTCAAGTTCTAATAATGTGAGCTCCACTTATTAAACTTGGGTTGATGACCTATAGGATAGCTCAAGTTGCTGAGCTTAATTGGGTAAATAATCACGCCTTGCTTGATCACTGAGAGAGCATCTTGAGCTGGCTTGTTTAAGCTTATTGTTGTTGTTTGTATGTGTAAAAATTACCCGGAGTCAGTCCGTAAATTGCAACGTAGATGGTAAAGAAGAAACTAATAATAAACCAGCCCACAAATGGAGATCACATGATATCGTGCCTCCCCAAAGGACTATTTGCTGGCCTCGCAGGGCTCAGCAAGCCTAAAAGTCCCACAACTGTGGCATTGTATCAGTGTCTCCCGGAGTACAACCACAAGGAGCGATTTCCACAAGGACTGAATTGAGTAGCTGAAGAAAGGACAAGAATTTGTTGCAGCCTTGCAGGAATGCTTCTAGAAGAATAATGAAGGAGAAGATGTTTAGACATTGAAAGCTTGTAGAAGAAAAAATAAATATCTTAGATATAATAGACTCAGAACTTGTGGATTATATAGACTCAGAAACATACAACTTTGTGGATTTAATAGACTCAGAACTAGTGTAAACTGCCAAAAGGCATGGTCTAGTACATCTTCAAAAGTACATACATAAATATGATGCACTCTAGGTGTGGACTTGGCTTGAGTCTGTGTTCCTTCTGTTAGTTTAATGGCTTGCTGTTACTGCTACTTCCTATATTACTTGACTGCTCACATTTATGCACATTCTTCTGGGATGAGGGATCTATGTCTGCTGTCGTGGACTGTCTCTTATCTCTCAGGGATCGCATGAGTTCTGGGATAGGGGAAGATGGCCTTAATGATGCCACCAAATACGGAAGCCAGCCAAGAAAGAAGTGGAATCTTTCAGAAGGAGACAGGGTGGTACCTATGGATGTTTCACAAGGAAACCTGAGAGGGAGTGAGCCGAGTTCTCCACTCTCAGGGCGAAGCACTTCAGAATCAAAATCCCAGAATGTTTTGCGAAATCCTTTTGTGCCAGGTATGTTTGTAATGCCCATTCTTTGAATGTCTGAAATCAAATTGCAATATTTTTCTTAAAATTGATAAAAGAGTTAATACTCCTTGAACACTTAATCAATCAATGACCATATTCAAGAGCCTTATTTATGCACTGGGAATTGCTCTGAGAATTTTTCATGCATTTGCACTTTCGAAATTTCCATTGTCTCCCCTCAAAAAATATTCCTAGTCTAAAGTGAGTTGAAACCTCCAAGTTGGTGCTATCAGATATTTTTCTCCTCTAGCATGGCCCATGTTTTGAGAGAGCGGTGGACAAATTATCATAGGCCACATGACTAGGTGAGGACACTTGCTGAGTGTTCCTTCATCTCGACTCAGCTGATCAATGCCTTTGGCCTTTCACCATTATCTTATGTTATCTATAATTATTTAGATAATTATCCCATTACATTGAGTTATTGGGAAGCTAAGACATGATATATTAATAGGGCTTTTTTTTTTTAAAAAAAACCTATTTAAATAAATAATTCCAAAAAAAAGCTTTCCCAAAAAATAATTCTCAAAACTGACCTCTAACACGCTACGTCGGCGCCATATCAGCTAACATTGGTTTCGCCACGCCAGCGTGGTGCTGGTGGGCACGCGAAGCTGGTCAAAATTTACTATCGGATTGCCAAAACCGAACAAAAAAATAGCTCAAAATTTGAGTTCGGGTTTGTCAAACCCGAACTGTAACTCAAAAAAAAATTCTTTTTTTCCTTTCTTTCTTTTTCTTCCTCTGTCTATCTCTATAGCAACCTCTCCCTCCACCCTCCCCCTCCTTCCCCTTCCCTCACCCTGCGAGTTGCTGCTGTGAGCAGCAGGCGCAGCAGGTGAGGAGGGGGAGCTTTGTAGATCACCTAGAGGGAGGGTGAATAGGTGACGTGCTAATCAAATGTAAAATAAATGCGGAATTAAAAAATAATTATGCAAACTAAAACTATTACGCTAACACACAGAGTATAACCTAAGAGTGAAGCCGAATATCCGGTGAAGGGCTCTGGACTTCTCCTCAAGATTCTTGTAAATTAAGAGTTGAGTTGTTATTATAGCTCTTGGTTGAATACAAGTGTGAGCGCAGAAATACAATATCAAGCATGTACTAGATGAGCAATGAATGAGAGCATGCAAAATATTAAACAATTTCAAGCATATATCAATTAAGCACATAGAGATATGGACAATTAAGAGTATGTAAGATATAAAATACAAGTGAGTTGAGAGAGATGAGCAATTATAAACACGGGAGAATTGTTTCGAGATTCGAACCACTTGCTCTACGTCCCCGTCTTCACCATTATGAAAGATTTTCACTATAATCGATCCCGCAAGATCATTCGGTGCTGCAACACCTACAACGAGCTTTCTTAAGAACTCTTGGACTCGTAAGTCCTTACTTGTTCCCGCAAGAACAACACACGCGAACCTACAAGCTCGCCGAGACGGCAACCTCTACAACTCCTCAAATATAAATTAGAACACTTGATAATCTCTTCTCTTGATCACCAACAAACACTCTCACGATAAGGATCCTAGAGGATGAATATAGCAATGAAAAGCTCAAGCTTGCGTGAGAAAAACTAGATAGATATTGTGATGAAAAACTCAAGAAATCTTTTTTAAAAACTCAAGAAAAACACTCTTGAAAAACTCTCCTTTTGATATGAAAGTTAAGCCCAAAAATTTGTTGAAAAACCTATAAGAAAGATGGGAAAAGCTGACTCTAAAACTTCTCTAAAATCTTATACAAAACTGGCAAAGTGAACCCCTATTTATAGGGTTTCCAAAAATGAGCTGTTGGGGCTCAGAACCAGGCCAAACTGGCATGTCGGTCGACCGACCGGTCGACTAACCAATAGTCATAAAAATGACCGTTGGGGTAGCGGTCGACCGCCGATCGACCGTGCCCAAGGCAAAGGCCTACCGGTCGACCGCTCGGTCGAGCAGTCGACTAGCCACTACCCGAGAGTTGGTTAGTGCTAGACCGATCGACTGCACCCATGGGGCCGTGCATGTGTGCATGTCGGTTGACCGCTCGGTCGACAGAGCCCTCTTTCAGTTGACCAGTCGGTCGACCGCAAGCAGCCCCATAAAACATATTTCAGGATTTTAAAGGCATTTTAAAATTCATTTTAAATCCTATAAAATCTCCAAAACATCTACAAACATAAGTTCATGTAAACACTTTGAAATACAAATATGTTTGATTAAAAATCAACACATATTACAAACACGTTGAACTATTTTTGAGGTAAAGAATTTAAAGCTTAAACCGAAAATCATATTTTTTAAAAACAAACTTTCTAAATGAAAATTAGATTTTTTTAACTTGTTTAAATACAAAAAACAAGATATTTAAACATATTTGAAATATAGTGTGTATGGAAATGATCCTATACACATAAAGAGTGAAATATATTTATTTTTGACAATAATCTCAAAATAAGTTTTGATAAATACAAAACTTAAGCACATGTTATAAATATATCAAAATAAGTTTCTAGACAATATAAAGTAACAATGTATATGGATGAAATTCAATACACATATAAACTCATTTTGATGAAATCTATTCATGAAAACGAAATATGTATTCTTTGAAGTTCAAAACCAAAACCAAAATAAAAACTATTTCTCATGAAAATACTATATAATTTTTTTTATATGTGTATGAGCTTGAGTAATACACAACTAATCTATCCTTTATATTTTATCTAAAAATAAAAATCTTAAACTTATAAATATGGACTCAAGTCTTCTTGAAAATCTTCTCTTAAAAATCTTCTGCATCTTGACTTGATCCAAACGAACTAGACTCCTTTTTGAGTATTAGATGCAATCTTGAAGTGCGAGTTCTTGAATCAACACGTACTAGCTTCAAAACTTGACTTCGAATCTTTTATTGAAGCTAAATACCGACTAAGATCTTAATAAATATCTGAAACTTATTAAACACATGATTATTAGTACTATAGCTACATAAGTTAATCATCATCAAAACTAGAGTGATGAGCTTTTGGGCCAACAAGCTCCACCTCCCCCTCCTCTCCCTGTTGCGGCTGATGCTAGGGACGAGAGTAGAGGGCGAAGCAGGAGAGCAGAGGACGAAGAGGAGGGCGAGGCAGCGAGGGGGGAGGTGGAGGCTGAGAAAGAGAGGGGAGGAGGGGGATGGGGAGGGGGAGTGGGGAGGAGGAGGGGGAGGGAGAGGGAATCAGCAAAGAGAGAGAGAGAGGAGGAAGGGAGGGGGATGAAGGCTGGGAGGTAGAGAGAAAGGCAGAGGAAGAAGAAGGAAGAGGAAAAAATTGAGTTACTGTAGCTTTCAGATTTGTCAAACCCGAACGCAAAAATTAAGTTATTTTTTGCATTTGGGTTTTCCAAACCCAAACACAATTTTAACCCTTAATTTTGCATTTAGATTTTCCAAATCCGAACATAATTTTCACCATCTCCAACGGCCAGCGCGCATCAGCGCCACGCTAGTGAGGAAAACTGACGTGCCGCTGATGTGGCTTGTCAGAGGTCGGCTTTGATAAATATTTTTTGAGGAGGCTTATTTCTCTAATTATTTATTTAAATTGTTTCTTTAAAAAAACCCTATATTAATACGGTGCACAGAAACTTGCTTGTAACCACCATTTGCAGTTAATTCTATCAGCATGTCCCTGATTCTTGGCTCCTCTTATGGTTGATTGCTGAATATAGAATGCATCTATTTTAAGCACTTTTTCTGAATATTCTTCAGACCATATCACCATTATCTTAACCCTTTCCCATCAAAATAGGGTTGGCTATGGAGCAGAAGGCTCCATACATGATTTGATGAAATTGTCGGTTGTCAGCGTGACATCCTCTAAATAGATGCCAAATTCTTGGCCAAACAGGTTGTGGACAAGAGGGGGACATGCCGTAAGTTAATGATAGTAAATCTTACCTTATTGGTCCTACATTTTAAGCTCGTACAACCAATAAGTAATAATCAAATTCCTCAGGGTATATCATAAGTAGCATCCAAATATCCGGTTAATTTTCATGAGAACTCATTCATTAAGCACATCTTCTTCTTATAACAAAAGCTGAAAGAGGGGCATAATTTCTGCTGACTACAATTATTTCATAGAGCCATCGACCGCAATGTTGCATCCTGTGGGTGGGCATAAGTTCCCTCAGGTTTTCCAGTTGCAACAAGGACGTTATTCTGATCTTCCTGCCGCCAAGATCTCGGAAATGATGAAATCAAACAGTTTAGATGTAAGTTATTTATTTTGTTTACTGGGAAAAAAATATCCTAATGACATGTGTGACTTTAAGGACTATTTGATATTTTTAAAACATACACATTTTTTATTTGTGCAGAATGCCCCAACCCAATCACTTCTGAGTGTTGTCAACGGGATTCTTGATGAAAGCATCGAGAGGAAGAACGGGGAAATTCCTCATGTATGGTGCTGAACTGACCCAATTTATCCTAACACCTTATCATGACTACCTGTTTGTTTTCCTTTGCTTGGTTCAGTTTTTGACTGTGATCAGAACTTAGTTTCAGTGCACCTTATTCTATATGACCTATCCTAAGAATAATAACTTGTGCTCTCTTTAGCGTGTAGCATGCTTGTTGAGAAAAGTTGTACAAGAAATCGAACGTCGCATTTCAACTCAAGCAGACCATATACGAAGTGTAAGATAAGAGCAATATAGTTTTACAGTGTCCACCACTTTTATGTTTAAATTTAATTATAACTTCTATTTGCAGCAAAATAATCTCATTAAAGCACGGGAAGAGAAGTATCAATCAAGAATAAGAGTGCTCGAGACGTTAGCTTCTGGGACTAGTGAAGAAACCCAGGTATTTTATGTGTATGCAGTCACAACTTTTTGGGGCTTATTGCAAGACTAAATCTGTATCTTCTGGTTGATAAGTCATAAAACTGATCTTTCTTTTCTTGTGCCAGATAGTCTCAAACCAACTTCAGAAGATAAAGGTCTGATTCTTGCCCTAGAAACAACAATATCATAGATAAGCTTTTTGCAATTATTTCCACATCATATACAATGATTTTTTGTTATACTTTATTTCACGTTTTAGTGTTTTGCATCCATTCATTGTTTTCTCTAAATCTAATTATTCTTTCCACTCAGGAATTGATTGTTTCTTTTTTCTGTCCTTTTTTTTTCAAATGTAACCAATGTTATATATCATATGTATGTGTGTTATCAGTGTGATCAGGCAGCACATATCTATAATTGGATTATGCACCATATCATGTAAAAAACTTACATGTTTAAACACACGCCCACACTTTTTTTAAATCATAAAAATTCTAAAATATAGAATATGGGAATATTTTGAAAAGTTCAACAGTCAAATAACTTATTTTGGCAAGTGAATTTAGCCAAAGAAAAGGAGATTTTCTGCTCCTTATCAAAGAGGAAAAAAAAAGAAAGGAAAAAAGAAGACTGACCAGAGGATATGAAGAGGGTGAGAATGAAAGGAACTATTAAACTGAGAAGAAAAGATGGAAAGCTGCCACTAGTGTACACCCACTGGAGAAGATTGGATGCCATGAAGATTAGTATGAGACACTTACGTAAACTATTAGAGTAGAATAAATAAATTTATATATTTTTGTAAACTGAACAAAACACTGTTACAGAAATATATAAATATATTTATCCTACTCTGATAAAGAAAATCACTCAAGGAATATTGTCACCGGATGAGTATCATTGTTTGTGGAGTTCCACTGGAGTAGTATTGTTGAGAGGGATATGCTGCAATGAAGATGGGAGGTGCTGCAGCGTTCCCTTTGGAGAAAAGGGAATGTAAGGGAAATATGAGATTGTTTAGAGAAAAGAGAGAAATAAGAGGTATTATTTTAGTATTTGGGTTTGGTCTGATAGGTCTAGACAAAGACATAGTGAAAATTGTGAATCTACTATTCACTACAATTGTTCGGCAAATTTTTATTTTGCGTCCTTTAATATAACATGACCGGTTATGCAATCCACATAGTTGGAACACAGCCGATATGAAGTGGTAATATGGCGCATATGCTTATGCTAATTGGCCCTATCAATGTAGTGTTGTAATTAAATAAAATAAATATATTGTTTCATAGCCTTGATTGAGGCTGTCATGAGAACCAACATTCTACTATGTACAACAAATATCTGTGTGGTATATCTCAGCTTTTTCTCCGTGAATTTGGATTCAGTTGCTCAAAGTACTATTAGTCGGTTTTTGCACAGAGGTCTTTGGGAGGATAAACCTGAACCCAACTGTTTACTTCATGCTAAAAATTATTAAATCTAGGTAGATAATGTTGCTTGGAGCCTGGTTACCTATGAGTTGGTGAGGTAATTGGATAAGTACTAGGCATGTTTTGGCTTGTCCATGTGTCAAGTTACACTTGCAAAAAATAAAATTTCTTCAAGTGGTGATACACATATTCTATATGTTAACAATTTAACTATATCTCTGCCTAGTTGAACAATTTGTAACTGGTAATATTTATTCAAATATGACTTTGTTTGATCATACTTGGACCTTTTTTAGGAAAATAATTGTTAACATCTGATAATCTTGACCAACTATATGAATTATTCAATCTTGTTGGAAACCATGTTTAACTACCGGTTAGTCACTTGCAAGCTCTGAAATCTTCACTTCTTTACAACCGTGTTCTATAAATTTTTGAAATTGAAATTATGGACACCTTTAACTGTTACAATATTTGAACTGTTTGAGATGGTTTGGACACGTGAAATGGAGACTTATGAGTGCCTTAGTTAAGAGAGGTAGGATATTAGTTGCAAAGCAACAATCTTTATGGGGTATATCTAATGAAATATGGATTGAAGCAATAAGAAAGAAATCATAGCTGTTACTTTAAGAGAGGAGATGAGCCCCATTACAGCTGAATGGGGAAAAAGGATTCGTGTAGACTTATGCTACAGAAGTTATACCACAACTGCAGTGGTAAAGCCTCTTGCTGTCCTGTAGGAGTTCTGAGGTCCAATTCCTGCGTGGGTAGACTCTGGCCTCTTCTTAGAAAAGAAAAGCGCACAAGTTAGAACAGATGAAAGAGTCTGTTGCTGTTCTTTTGTCTGTTACAAGTGATACATGGGATACATTGGCGTTGCTTTTGCTATAGATTAGTCTTCTTTAGGATCCACTTATCAAATATTTCTTTAGGAAGAATTGGGTTTAAGGTGATTGACAATCTTCGATAAGAGCTTGTCAAAAGCATATTAAAACTAAGCTAGGTTTTTGGGGATAGATTTAGGATATATCCTGTAAAGAGAGTTTGTGATAAGTACTGATAAATGGAGTGAGCTCATAAAGTTGCGTAACCAAAAAGTGAGAAACAAAAGGGGGGAGAAAATTGGAATAATTCAGGGTGTCTTCTACTTTTGTGAGATTTTTTTTTGCTTTTCTTTGACTTCTCAGTATCGTCAATTTTCTGCTTGTGTTTTCTAAATAAACTCCTTAAAAAAAGGTAACAGAACACCATCATGTGTTTTCTTTAAGACCCGTAAAGTCATTTTTTAAAGCAACATCAAACTCACCCTAATATTTTGTTGCTTCATTAACTTAAAATTTGAAGTTTCTAATGAATTATATTGACCATAACTAACCATATATTATTCTCTCTTATTGTTAAATTACAAATGCTTGGTCAAACGCTTCAGCAGTGTAGCTTATGTCTTACCACATTATTGATCTTTGTATGACACTTAGACAAAGAACCTACCATTGAAATTTCATGCATAAAAGTTAACAAGTATAGGGGATAACCTCATGATTTTAGCCAAGAACTTCGTAAAGAACTTCTATGATTGCAAAAACCGACATGATTGTCACCAGGACAAGAAGTTATTTGAACAAGACTCAATATGAGGATATGCCTAGTATGTTTTCATTTGGAAAATTATGTTTATTCACATATACAGTTATTTATAATGTCTATGTTGTTCATGACAGATTATGTAGAGATGGAGAGAAGATGGTATACCTTAAACTAGGGGTGTCTTCTTATTTATATAGCATTTTTGGACCAAGCCACCTCTATCCCAAGAAAATATCTTAATAGACCAAGGTATTTTTCATAAAAATGAGAACTTAAATAAGTCTTCAAACAAATAATACCGTTACAAATTGAAAATCACCCAGGGGGATAGGGGGTTGAATAGGGTGATGACAACAATTTAAAAGATTCTAAGCTAAGTGTGATGAACTAAATGATGATGCACATGAATTTTATTACAGGTACCAATCAATGCCGACATTTTAAAAAATGGATGCACATAATATTTACAAAAGAATTAAAAAGCAAACACAACAGTCGATGCAACAATTTATAGTGGTTTGACAAAGGTGCCTACGTCCACTCCCTCGAAGCCCTTCTCTCCCTCAATAAATTATACTAATCACCTCTCTAATCTGAGAGATGACATTACACACTTGGAGGATGAGCCAAGCTCTCTACACATGCCGCCTCCTTCTCCTGATGTAGATTGCCAGTAAAATGAGAACACGAGGAACACCCTTTTCAAATAGAAGCTTTAAGAAGGCTAGGTTGAACGAGAAAGGTGAGAGAGAGATTTTGAAGTTAGAATTGGTGAAATTGATTGATCAATGAAGAAGCTCTCTAATGAAGCTTATTTAGAGGAAGATGATTCGAAAAATAGGAGACAAAAGTTGTCTCATGCCATTAATTTAGGATCCATAAGAGAACTCTAATTTGAAAAACCTACATGTCGAACTCTCAAATTGAAAAACTTTCCACAAAATAGGTTTTGACATAAACCAGGAAAGGAATTTCTCATATCTCTCCTTATTAACTTAGGATATATTCAAATAACTCATATTTGAAAAACTTGTATGCATAACCCATATAACTCAAGGAAAGAATTTCTTATGCCTTTATCCACTAATTTAGGGACATGTGCATGAGAGTTTGAATTTGAAAAGCTTGTTAAGAATAATACATGCACACATTGAAAATTGAAAAAACTTCCCACAAATGGCTTTTTGCTACGTACATCAAGTCACTAATTCAGGACATGTGCATGAGATTTGAAATTTGAGAAGTTTGGCAAAAAGCATTCATGATAAAAAACTGTTGGCACAAAAAAAACATGTTTGAAATTCAAATAACTTGTGAAAACCATGAGTCAATAAATAAATATGATGATGAAAGTGCATGACCCTAGAGCTCCCAAGAGTTAATTATCCTGATCGAAAGTTTACAAAATTGACCTATAAAGATACATAGAACATCAAAACTGTGGTGAGTCATTCTAGCTTGAATCTTTTACTTGAGCTAGCCAATTTGCCTCTTGATCTAGCTTGGAACTCTTGAGTTAATCCTTTTTTGATATAGCTTGAATCTTCATTTGATCTATGTTGGATAAAAACAATGTGGCAGAAGAAGAAAGAGGTAAAACCAAATGCAATCAAAGACACCAAAATTTAAGTGAAAAACCCAAATTGAGAAAAACTACAAAGCTGCACATATATCCACTATTTTCAGAGAGATTACAAAAGAGAAGAGAGAACCTCACAGCCGCTCTATACAATGACACTTGATTATCAACAAGTTTATAGAAATCACACACTAAACTCTAATGATGGCACATCCCCTGTTATAGAGATGATTAGGGTTACCGTTATGAAATCACTAAAATACCCTTGACTTATTTCTCAAGTTTTGCTTGCAAAAAAAGCTTTTAGACTAGACCGCTTTAAAGCTGGACTGGGCCGCGTCCTCTAAGCACCTCAGATAGGCTACTCTGCTCTATCGCTACGGAGTGTTCCTTCGACTAGGTATTCCGGAGTGAACTTCCTCTATGTAGACTCCATCACTCCAGAGGCTTGGCCACTATGGATACCTCTTTTCACTCTGATTTTGTCATCAACTGAAACTTCAAACTCGTCCAAATGCTGTGACTCGGAATGAACCAACATCATAGCCCGGAGTGCTTCGATCTCGCTCTGAGATTTTAACTCCCACGATGATGATCTGTCAAGGTAATAATTAAGCTCCACTAACTTAACAATCTCTCACTTGGAGACTGATTATTGAGATAGAAGCAACATCCTATATCTCTCCTGTACTTCTCTGACTCTTAACTATAGTGGCATTTGACTGAACACTGAATCTTTACCTTAGAAGACCTACAGAGGCTGAGCAGGTCTTCAGCTTCTTTGTTGTGACTACCTTGATCAGCATGTCTGCAGGATTCTGACTCGTGTGTATCTTCAATAGTGATAACACATCATCCTTCAAAAGAATATGGATGAAGTATGGATGAAGTGGTACACACATCAGTGTACTTGGTTCTGTTATGATAGACTGAATTGTTGGCAAGGCCTATATCACTTTAGATATCATTGTGCAGTGAAAAAGTCACCTGCTTCTTGCCAAGTTCTTTCATAAAATTCCTCATATATATCAACTTTTTGCAAGCTTTTGTCGCTACAATATATTCAGCCTCCGTTGCAGACAAGACGACTACCTTTTGCAGCCTTGACACCCAGCTCACTGCTCTATTGTCCAAAGTGAAAACATAACCAATGATACTCTTTCGACTGTTTATATTACCCGCAAAGTTGGAGTCTATATATTCGTACAGATGAACATCCGTGCCATTATAGCATAATGACACATCTGAACTCCCTTTCAGATATCTCAAGGTCCACTTTACAGCTCTCTAATGCTTCTTACCGGGATTATTCATATACCTGCTAACAACTTTCACTGCTTGAGCAATGTTTATCCTCATACAAACTATAACATACATCAAGCTGCTCACAACTGATGCATTGATACCTCCGACATGAGAGCATTCTCATCTTCTGTTGTCAGAGTCTGTGCCTTTGAGAGCTTGAAATGACATTCAAGTGGGATGTTTACAGATTTAGCATCTGAAATGTTAAACCTTTTCAGCACCTTCTCCACGTACTCAGCTTGTGATATCTTTAACCGTCTCTTTTCTCTCTCTGTTGATCCTTATTTCAAGAATTTTTTATTGGACTCAAGTTCTTCATTGAAAATTTTTCCACCAAATTGGTCTTGAGATTCACTATCTCCTTCATGCTTAATTTGGCAACAAGCATATCATTTATGTATAGTATTAGTATGATGTAGGAATTCTCAAATCACTTAGAATAGCAACAATGATCAGCCTGTAGTCTTGTGTATCCACTACTAACTATGAATCTGTCAAACTCTAAGTACTACTGTCTTGGAGCCCGTTTAAAAGCATAGAGACTCTTCTTGAACTTGCAAACAACTGCTCTTTCCCGCTATGATATAACCATGTGGCAGCATCATATAAATGTCCTCCTCCAAATAACCATGAAAAAACATAATTTTAACATCCAGATATTCTAGATGCAAGTCCTCTGTTGCCACAATGCTCAGAACAAATCTAATAGTAGCTTCACAACAGGAGAAAAAATCTCAGTAAAGTCAATACCTTCTCGCTATTAAAATCCCTTCACAACCATTCTTGCCTTGTACGTCTTGGTGCTGTCATACTCTTCTTTCAACCGATAGACCACTTGTTATGCAGGATTTGCTTGCGTTCTGTCAGTTTAACCAAATCTCATGTTTAGTTTTTATAGAGACGATCTCATTATTCATAGCAAGCTCTCACCCTTGGCTTTCACCTGTAAAGCCTTCTCTTAATACTCGAGCTCACCACTATCAGTTAATAACAGATAGTGTAAGGAAGGAGAATATCTTTCTGGAGCTTCAAACATCTTGGTTGATCGCCTCAACTCACTTGAGGGATTGGAGGCTTTATTCGGAGTTCCTTATTCACTTCAAGGAATGCTCCAAACTTTCTTCACATGAACATCATCAAGTTCGACGAACTCAGAGTCCGCAGCATCCTGCTGTTCTGGAGTGCTCCGAGATGCCACTCCAGGTCCTTCTCCAAAGTGTTCCTCTCCATCAACAAGTCCTTGTATATCTTTTTCTCATTGAATGCCACATCCTTATGCCTAAGGATCTTTTGATTTCTAGATCCCAAAATTGATAGCCGTACTCGTTTGTTTCGTACTCAATGAAAATGCATCTCTTGAATTTCGGATTCAACTTGCTCGTGCGATCTAGCTCCACATGGACATATGAGATACAACTAAGAGTACACCAGTAGTTCAGGTTTACATCTTTGTCGGTTCATACTTCCTACGAAATCCCACAGTTCAGGAGCACCAATGGCTCTCTGTTGATTAGATACGCTACTGTGTTGACTGCATCTATCTAGAATTATTTAAGCAACCCCGCACGTATCCTCTGCTCCTAGCACGCTCCAATATGGTCCTATTCATGAGCTCGGCCTCCCCATTCTAATGAGAGTTTCGTGAAATCGTATTCACTCGTCTGATTCTCCGATTCGCTCAGAACTCTTCGAATCTGTCATCGCAATATTCGCCCTTATTGTTTGACTTCAAGCACTTAAGCTTTGGACTAGATTCATTTTCAACTTGGGCCAACCACTTCTTAAACACATCGAATACATCCGATTTGTGCTTCAAGAAATAAATCTAGACTTTCTACTTGAATTATCAATAGAGATCACAAAATACAATGAGCTTCTGGGAGAGAGAACTGAAGCCTTAACCTATATATCGGTATGAACTAACTTCAAACTTTCTGCCTTCGGAGTTTTTCTCGTCTTTGAGAAACTAACACTCCTTTACTTCCTGTAGATGCAGCTTTATAGAAATCTAAGTTAATAGATTTCAACCGCAGCAGCTTATCCTTGAAGAGCATAACTTTCGTTCCCTTCTTGCTCATATGCCGAAGTCTCTGATGCCACGCTCTGGCTTCCAACTCTGATGAAGCAACTGAAATTGATGCCCCAGAACCCGATGTCATGTAGAGGGCACCTTTCTTCTTGTCGTGTGTCATCACCATGTCACCCTTTGTGATCTTACATACATCACTATCGAAGGTGGTCTTCATCCATCCGCAAGCTGACTGACACAGATCAGATTTCTCTTCAACTTTGGTACATGTGACATTTCTCAATTTAAGTGTTGAGCCATTAGAGAGGCTAACCATCACAATACCCTTTCTGATAATGTCACATGGTTCATCATCTCCTAGATATACCTTCCTAAGTTCACATTTCACATAAATCTTGATAGATTTCGTGTCAGAAAGTAGCGTGAAAGGAGCTACCCAAATCAATCATCCATGATTCACTGAAATCAGTCAAGAAGAGAATCAAAGCATTGCATCCATCATTCTCTGTGACATTCACGGAATCCTTCTCTTTGCTTTTTTCTTCTCCGTCCTTCTTCTACTTGGAGTCTCTCTAAAAATACCTCTCCCTGATTTGGATTTGAATTTGCCATTCTTTTTCTTATCTCTATTCATCGGTCTTCCTCTTCGATCAACACTCTTGTGTCTCAGCCGACCCTGATGACTTCCTGCGCACCTCTTCACTGAGAAGAGCACCCACCGCATCATTAAACTTCAAAGTTTCTGTCCCATAAGAATTGCTCACCGTCATCACAAGACCATCCCAAGCCTCTGGTAGACTGGACAATAGAACTAACACCCTGATTTCATCATTTAATTTGATCTTAACAGATTCTAACTGGCTCGTTAGCGTGTTGAATTTATTGAGATGCTTTATTAAGAAAACTTTTGTTGTCCGTCATCTCCAGGTTGAACAATTTTTTTATCAAGAAAATCGTTTTGAAGCTGAGGGTTTCTTGTACATCTTCGAGAGGGCCACCATAAAGTCTTAGTTCATCTTCTCTCTAGAGACGTTGAATGCAACTGTCGATGTCAGGGATAATTGGATTGCCTCTAGAGCTTTTCGATCTAGAATATCCCACTCACCGTCGGACATCTCCTTCGACTTTTAGGCCTTTCCGCCGAGAGAAAGATAGAGATCTTTCTGATACAGGTAGTCTTCAATCTGCATCTTTTAGAACCCGAAGTTCATGCCATTGAATTTTTCAACTCTAATCTTTCCTTCATCCGCCATTACGAACCTTACTCTGATATCAGTTGTTGGATAACGACAACGTGACAAAAGAAGAAAGAAGCAAAATCAGATGCAATCAAAGACACCAGAATTTATGTGAAAAACCTAAATTGAGAAAAATCATAGAGCCTCACATAAATCCACTATTTTCAGAGAGATTATAGAAGAGAAGAGAGAACATCACAGCTGCTTTATACAATGACACTTAATTATCAACAAGTTTACAAAAATCACATACTAAACCTTAATGATGGCGCATATCCTGTGATAGAGATGATTGGGATTACAGGTTATGAAATCATTAAACGCCCTTGACTTGTTTCCCGAGTTTTGCTGGTAAAAAAGTTTCTAGACTGGATCTTCCAGCATGAACCACTTCCAGGGTAGACTGCCACTTCCGCTAAGCATTTCGGGTAAGCTACTCTACTCTGTCGCTATGAAGTGCTCCTCCGACTAGGTACTTCAAAGTGAACTCCCAGACCGGAGACTCCATCACTCCCGAGGTTATCGCTCTGGAGAATTTGCCGCTCCAGATTTCTCTTGTCACTCTGATTTTACCGTCACTGAAACTTCAAACTTGTTCAAATGCTGTGACCCGGGTCAACCAACGTCATGGCCTGGAGTGCTTCAATCTTGCTCCGTGATTCTACACCCATGATGACGATCCGTTAAGGCAATAATAAGGCTTCACAACTTAACATGCTAGTCAATTTGCCTCTTGATCTTACTCGAGTCACCTAAGTTAGACTCTTCTTTTTATGTAGCCAACTTGCCACTTGATCTAGATGAATCTATGAAACATATATACTAAAAAAAATAATTTAGTATCATCAAAGTCAAACTAATTAAACATGCATAAGTCAACATAATTATCCACAATGATACAATATCATCAACATGCGCTACAAATAATGGTGCGAGAAGATGAGCTTCTCATAAAGATAAAGTGATCAAATAAGTTTCACCATGCGGCGACAACAATACTGAATTTATTAATCTATGCCCGCGAAAACTACTTTAGTTCATAAATAATGGCCTTAAGTTTGCAAATCTTATTGGACTCCCCCTTAAGCCCCACAGCCAAGAGTTTGAAACATATACACCTCCTCCTGAAGATCACCGTGTAAGAAGTATCCAACCATTATAGTGATCATTGTTTTACTACAATAACATAAAAGAACTCTCCAAAATGTTAACATGTAATAAAAAAAAAGTTTCAAAGTAATCAACACCATAGGTCTGTATATATTCCTCGCCACCAATCGTGCCTTCAAGTGCTCAACCTGCCCCTCTCGAAGAAATTTAGCAGCATATATCCAAGGATAACCAATAGCTTGTTTTCCTAGCGGCAAAGTAATTAACTCCCACGTGTGTTTAGTATGCAAAGAAAAAATTATCTCTTAATCCATAGCATTTTTCCAACCAAGATTCATCATAACATCACGATAAGACTTATGCAGAGCTGTGGAACACAAGATTGAAACAAAGCTAAAATACACAGGAGATAAATGTGAGAAAGATATGAGTCCAAAAAGTTAGTATATTTTTGAAGAGCTATAGGAAGCTCAAATTCTTTGGGAGAAGAAGTGGATTGAGCAAAAGGCAAGCTAGTAGAATAGTAGTCTTCCTTCGCCGTTAATAAACCTTAAGAGGAGGTGAGGTGCAACTGGAACAAGAGTGTTGGACATAGAAGTAGAATTAGTGGTACTAGTAAAAGTATGACGTAATTTCAAAAGTGACATCCCCACAAACAATATACTTTCTACTATTAGGATTCTCACTCTGATAGTCCTTATGTGTATGACCATATCTTAGAAAAACACACTTCAAAGCTCTTGGATTAAGATTATCACATCCTTTATCAAGAATATGAACAAAACACACCCAAAACCTTTGGTGGCAAATCAAACAATTGTCTACCGAAAAAAGAACAAAGAATAAAGTTTTGTCACTTATAACATAATAAACTCTATCATTGATAAGTAATCAATACACCATCAACCCCAAAATACTTTGAAACATCTATATGAATTATTATTGTTCTAGCAATATCAAGCAAATGATGATTTCTTTTAACAACTTCATTTTACTGAGGTGCATGGTATAAGAAGTATGATGAATCATACCATAAGAAACATAATTATATGAAGAGCATCCAAAACATTATCATACCTTAAAACTTTATTGAACATTTAAATTGATTTCAATCTCTTTATGAATCTGTTGAAAATTGAGAGAATTTCAAAATGATTTTCATTAAAAACAACCAAGCCATATGGTAGTAGTCATCAAGAGAAAAACATGACACTTCTTCTAACTCAATTAGGACTCTAAATATTAGTATGAACAATTTCAAGTAGAGCGCTACATTAATTAATCTTCTAAAGTAAAGAAATTTGATGATGCTTGCTTAATTGACATGACTTGCATTGCAATTGAGACACTGAGTTAGTTGAAGGAACTAATAATTTATCAACTTCAAAAAAGTATGATCTAGATAGAAGTGTCATTGTTCAACATGTTCATCGAATACAAGAGCTGAAGCACCAACTGAACACAACACTTCAAAAGTGGATCCATGTTGTGTCGGACACGTGTTGGACACAAGACTTCTAATATGTATGTAATTTATGTGTTGGTGTGTAGTGTAGTGTTCTATCATGTTTGTATCTGTGCAACATAGCCATTTGGAAGATACAAAGTCATCACACTCCTACCTCCACCAATCACTTTCTTTGTCTTAAGGTCTAAAATATATATGAAGGAGAGAATATTTAAAACATTTAGGATCTTTTGTCAAACTACTGGGAGAAAATATTAAAGAGAACACAAGGAACATTATTAACATTAGACAATGTAAGAGAAGAAGTGAGATTGACAACTCTAGTGCCACTAATGCATTTGAACTATCCACAACAAAAATAATAGAAGGTGTAAAGGATGATGTTTGAAAAGTAAAAATCGTGTAGTTTCGCCAGCCATGTCAGTTGAAGCACTAAACAATGATCCAAGAAGATGGGGACGAACTTGCTAAACACGAAATATTTGGATGAGTCAAGGTGGCTATGTTTGATGTAGAGATTGAATGCATCTTTTGGATCATTGTCAACTTTAAATAAAGTCACAAAATTATTAGTAGAGATAAATACAACAGTAGATTCCTTCTCAATAGACAAGGAGAAAGAAAAGAAGAGGAGATAGCGCCATTAGAAAAATGCGCACCTTGAGTCACCCATGCAGATTTGCCATACAATTCTTAACACAAGTCAACAATATAATTAGTTTGGGGGCAATGGGTGGATTTTTGAGAATGATTCTAACATGGGAGAAACTAGACCTCTGGAAGATATATCACAAACATGAGAAGACATGCAATGACCTCTAAGAGTACCTCTTCTAGTTGAAGAGATCAAGACAACTCTCGATAGGAGAGGGAACAAAATGTATGTAGAAGATTCTGAAGCCTGAGACAGTTGAGAAAGCATTCTGAAGAGAGAAGCCTTCTTAGCCTACTACATGTTGTCTACATAGTGGCTTTACATAAGAACTCAAACCTAAAAGAAACTTTCGAACATATAGTAGGCTCACACTCCTTAAGAACTTCAATTTATTAATAAGAGGATGGTATTGATTAAACTCATCAGCGATATCTTTGAACTGGCCATAGTAGTATTACAAACTTTTCGCCTTTGCGGAGACTGAACATGCCTTCATACACCTCAACGACTTGAGAGATACATTCTCTTCATAGAGTAAATATTACATATAATTTTCTAGATCTTCTTTGCAGCATTCAAAAACATGAAATTTGCACTAATTGTGGATTTCATGCTAATCCATGGCCAAGTCGAATCCATGGCCAAGTCGTTACCAAGTACTTATGTGGTTCTCATTATTCAAAACCTTTTTCACTAGATGGTGGTTCATCAGAAGTAACAATCCATACCTTTCTTTACCAAGAAAGACTCACAAAATTCTCCAATGATAGATAGATTGGTTTCAAATATTGGTCGATTTTGATGTATTGTGGAAATATCGTACCTGGTTTTGAGGTATCTTATACGATACTACCCTATAATATCACCCGATATCTGGGCCGATATTGCCAAGACATATTGCCGATATTAAAGATATTGGTACTAAAAACCATAGGCCGATACGGATCTGATATTGGGATTTAAAACCATGACAGATAGTTCTTACCATTCAAAATTTACAGTAGTAATTTGGTCACCAACAAGCTCTTTTTTATCCTTGATCTCTGCCATAGAGGCAACAAGGGAAGAATAGGTATGAGAAGTGGAAAAGAAAAAAAAAAATCAAGTTTCTAAATTTTGTTTTACAACTAAAACAAAGGATCAGATCTAAGTAAATTAGATCTGTTTCATCCTGAAGCAAAGGATTAGATCTGACTAAACCAGATCTATGAACAATGTGGCCAGAAGAACGAGGGAGGGGCAGGCCACATAAGAATTATTTTTCTTGCAATGTTCATTTCCAAACCCCTTACTTATTGAGTTTTTTCAGTATGAGAGTTTTGCAACAGTTGCAATTAAATTTTCTATAATATGATCTTTGAAATAAAAGTGGTATCAAAGAAATAAAAGGTACTTTGCAAGAGACAGGAAGGGGACAGTGGTTCCAAATTAGGTGCATTTCTCTTGTTGAAAGTGAGGAGAGTGGAGTGGATTAATTCCTCCTCTCCCTTTCCTCTCTCAGCCAACCAGCAAGTGAAGCATGAAAGAGTAGGAAGCAGCACGAGGAAGGGATCAATAAGGTAATATTCTCTGTGTTGAAATTAATAAGCTAATATTCTTTGCCATGAAATTTATGATGTTGAATTGAGAAAGAGATCCCAATGGGTTTCCATATCCTTCATTGAAAAGTTTTACATCTGGTATTAGTTTGATGAAGTGCTTGGTTTGTAGAGAGAACAAAAAAGGGGAAAAAAAAAATCCAGCGGGGAGCTTGTCGTCAGTGACTCACCAGCGACTGAAGCCCATCCTATTGTCCCATGGATAGGGTGCCACGGGACGGGTCAGCACTGTCCCTGAATCCAGAGGGATGGGTTCTGTGCAACACAGAAAAAGAAACAAAACAGAACAAGTCTTGAAGTTTTTGGTGATAAGAAGCTGTGGCTGTGTCTTGCACTCTGCCTATGCATGTATTTGATATAGGGGTGTGACAGTTAATGCCAATAGATTCATTGGAAGTTGATTTATAAAATAGATAAAACTTTTCGTGATGAAGACGATTCTGAGTTATCCCCTGTTTTACTTTGGCGGTTTAGGTCTACAACACAATGCTGTCATGTTTCTACTCCTTAATTGTCAATTATATTCACTATTAACAATAAGTCTACAGATTCATGTGAAAGAGTTTTGTCAGATTACAATTTCTTCCTGTTGAGATCTTGTAACCGTGTTCTTTTGCAGTTGGATAATTTCAGATCATGCATAGTTTTACTAAATGGAAACCGTTTATTTTAGCATCCATAACTCTAGTTTTTTTGGTAGGACATTTGGGTCTTACTTTTTTTGGTCCGTGCATGGTTAGCTTATGCGTACACCTTCTATTAGTTTTCTTTTTGCCTGTTAGTTCAATAAATTTTAAAACTTTAGGATGCACGAATGTAAACTCCTGGAGATGACCAGTTCTTCCTCGGCTGGTGTTTTTCAACTTCTGCTTCATACATGTGAGGCACATTTGTTTCTTCAACATGTTATTCTTAATTAAGTGATGGGTGCAACATATAACTTGAAGCTTCTGTGGTGGGTAAAGCAGCAAGAGCTAGTTTGTGTCACATGGAAAAGTAGCATATTCATAGAATGTGTTGGCCATCTGCTGTATCATCTGCTAACTTCTATTCTACCTGTTTATAAGATTTTCCTTTTTTAGATTAAATATCTTTTTTCCCATCCAAATGCAGATAGAGAAGACAAAAATTGAATATAGCAAGAAGACTGGTGATCAGGATGTGGATAGGCTAATAAGGGAGAAAGACAAAAATAGTGATCATATTGTTTCAGAGTTAAAGCAGGAATTGGAAAATATGAAAAAGTCATACAAAAACCAATCTCAGCACTTCGAGAGAAACTCTAATGATATGGATAAGCTAATAAGGGAGAAAGAAAATAGTGATCATTTGATTTCAGAGTTAAAACAGGAATTGGAAAATGTGAAAAAGTCATACAACCAATCTCATCAGTTCGAGGGAAACTCTAATGATATGGATAAGCTAATAAGGGAGAAAGAAAATAGTGATCATTTGATTTCAGAGTTAAAGCAGGAATTGGAAAATGTGAAAAAGTCATACAACCAATCTCATCAGTTCGAGGGAAACTCTAATGATATGGATAAGCTAATAAGGGAGAAAGAAAATAGTGATCATATGATTTCAGAGTTAAAGCAGGAATTGGAAAATGTGAAAAAGTCATACAACCAATCTCATCAGTTCGAGGGAAACTCTAATGATAAGCTGACAAGGGAGAAGGACGATAGTGATCATATGATTTCAGAGTTAAAGAAGGAATTGGAAAATGTGAAAAAGTCATATGAAAACCATTGTCAGCAGTTGGAGAGAGACTCTAATGATAAGCTGACAAGGGAGAAGGAAGATAGTGATCATATGATTTCAGAGTTAAAGCAGGAATTGGAAAAAGTGAAAAAGTCATATGAAAACCGTTGTCAGCAGTTGGAGAGAAACTCTAATGATAAGCTGACAAGGGAGAAGGAAGATAGTGATCGTATGATTTCAGAGTTAAAGCAGGAATTGGAAAAAGTGAAAAAGTCATATGAAAACCGTTGTCAGCAGTTGGAGAGAAACTCTAATGATAAGCTGAAAAGGGAGAAGGAAGATAGTGATCATATAATTTCAGAGTTGAAGAAGGAATTGGAAAATGTGAAAAAATCATATGAAAACCGTTGTCAGCAATTGGAGAGAAACTCTAATGAAATCAAGACACAACTAGAGAAGAGAATACAAGAGGCGGAATCCCTTCTAGTGGAGTCAAGAAGGAGAATGAAGGAGCTTGAGGCATTTTCAGAATCAAAATTTCAAAACTGGAACAAGAAGGAGCGTGTCCTTCAAAACTTCATAGGCTTCCAGCTGCAGTTAGTAAAGGTTTGCTATTATTTATCTTGCAACTTGTTATTTTATTTTTTCTCTTTAATTGACTGTTTATCTGGTATCAGAATATGAGGGTATCATCTGAATCCATCAAGCAAGAAGTTATAAGAACTCAGAAGGGATGGAGGGAAGAAATGAGTAGTTTGGGTAAAAACATTTTGCATACAGACTTTCTTCTGTTAACCTTTTGTTACCATTTTGGCATAATATATTTTTGTTTTGAAGGTGTAAAGCTCAAGGTACTAGTAGATGCTGCTGAAAATTATCATACAGTTCTTGCAGAAAATCGGAAACTATACAATGAAGTTGTAGAATTAAAAGGTACCTATTTACCACAAATATTTGTTTGTCATTTCATAGTTTGTAGAAATCTATTATTTCTTGTTTCTGATTCTATTTGGTTAATTGTTTAGGGAATATCAGAGTATACTGCCGTGTAAGGCCATTCATTCCTGGTCAAAATGCAAAGTCAACAACTGTTGATTATATTGGAGACAATGGTGAGGTTCTTATTGTAAACCCCTCTAAACAAGGAAAAGATGGACGCCGGATGTTCAAATTCAACAAGGCCTTTGGTCCTGCTTCTACCCAAGGTTCTAAACTTTTCTATCTATGAGCTTTTGTTATATCTGCTATTTAATCTTTACATGGTAAATATAAATTTGTAGTCTAAATTATTTAGACAAGGAATTAACCTTTCAGACTGCTCCACTTGGCTATAAATTTTTCAGAGCAAGTATATTTGGATATTCAACCTTTAGTACGGTCAGTGCTTGATGGTTACAATGTATGTATATTTGCATATGGTCAAACTGGATCTGGTAAAACCTATACAATGGTATGTTTTTTCTGAATATATATATATTTTAATGAATTTACATTATTCTTTTCAAGAACCTATAAGAGTGTTGTGTAAGGTGTTAAATCGGTATCCTTCTACAGAGTGGCCCCAATTCACCAACGAAAGAGAACTGGGGAGTTAACTATCGAGCTTTGGATGACCTTTTCAATATTTCTTGCTCGAGGAGAAACACTTTCTTATATGAAATAGGCGTTCAGATGGTTGAAATATATAATGAACAAGTCCGTGATCTTCTTACAACCAATGGTGGACAAAGAAAATATCCTTTCATGCATATATCTTCGTTCTTCCTCATTTTAGAAAATTGTATGTCTTTAGAAGCATACAATTTTTTTTCTTTTTTTTAACTGAAAGATTTTCAAACTGGTGCATTCTTTGATTTGTCAGATGCATGAGAAATAAATGTTTCATTTTTTTCTGCATGAAAAATTGATATAGTGTTAGTGCCCTCCTGTCCTAAAACATTCTCCTGTTTTTGTAAAACTTTGTCCTTAACTTGCGAACACTTGGGATCTTGAATAGTTCCCAACCCAATGGACTTGCTGTTCCTGATGCAAGTATGCTTCCAGTTAATTCTACCTCAGATGTCATGGAATTGATGCAATTTGGACAATCGAACAGGGCAATGAGTTCAACTGCTCTTAATGAAAGAAGTAGTCGATCTCACAGGTATATTTTTCAATTACATTGATGTACAAATTTTAACATCTCTCCATACTAATTTTACATTTACTTTTCTTCTAGTATTGTTACTATCCATGTTAGATCAACGGATTTGAAAACTAGGTCTTGTTCACATGGTTCTCTTCATCTGGTTGATCTTGCTGGAAGTGAGAGGGTTGATCGCTCCGAAGTAACCGGAGACAGGCTCAAGGAAGCACAACATATCAACAAATCTCTATCTGCTCTGGGAGACGTCATCTTTGCTTTAGCACAAAAAAGTAATCATGTGCCATACAGAAATAGCAAACTGACTCAAGTACTTCAAAGTTCTTTGGGTATATACTCTACTTTTGGTTCTATTATAGAAAATCACACCAATGCTCATTTTCATATAAAGACGTATTTTTGACATATATCACATCATAACAATTTTATAACTTAACCATCTAATACAGGTGGCCATGCAAAGACACTCATGTTTGTACAGGTTAATCCAGAAGTAACATCACATTCAGAGACAGTAAGTACATTGAAGTTTGCGGAAAGGGTATCTGGAATCGAGTTGGGTGCTGCACAAAGCAATAAAGAGGGCAAAGATGTCAAAGATTTGATAGAACAGGTTTCATATCTCGTGCTTTTTCCCCCAATCAACACTTTCCTTAAGTTTGAATTTCAGAAAGTAATAAATTATTAGGCATGTTCCTTGAAGGAGGACACAACCTTAAACATCTAAAGTAGCGAGGTACCACATGCTTATTTGCATACGATAAAAATGCACTTCACAGATGAAAAATGAAGGCAATAGTATAACACTTTTCCTAATTGTAGAAATGATATGGGTTGACGAGAGAACACATTTAAGTAATAATGTAAATTGATGTTGAGGTGAGAAGAAGATGGTACAACCTCAACTAGGGGCGTCCTTTATTTATAGAGTAAAAATAGTACACATGAGACTACAATAACAGAAAAACCCATCTTTATCTAATATTACAAAAGTATATTATTCTACTCTAATTACCCCCCTTAAGCCAGTGCAAAGACATTATCATTCCCAACTTGCTACAAACAACAAAAAACTTAATAGATAAAGCAAAACTAGATGTGACAAATGAAGTGACCATCCGATGTTCCATCACCACGTCTCCGATAAAGTGACAATATATTTCAATATGTCTTGTCTGCTCATGAAAAACATGATTGTTGTCAATGTGCATAGCAACTTGATTGTTGCAATACATCAGCTTGTTGTAAACAATGCCTACTACACGAAGAAAAGATTGAATCTATATCAACTCACAAGGTGTATAAGCCATGACTTTATACTCAACCTTAGGACTAGATTGAGCAACATTTTGCTTTTTACTCCATGTCACCAAGTTGCCTCTAACATAAGTGCTATAACCCTATAACCAGTGGTAGAACGACGATCAAGAGGCTCAGTAGCCCAATCGACATCGGAATATCTCACAATATCTAAATGAGATGAAGGACGAAAATGAAACCATGTATCAGGAGTCTCTTTAAGATACCCTTAAGATAAGCAGTAGTCCAGTAAAGCTCATACAAAATCTACATATACCGATTTAACAATCTGATAACAAAAGTAATATCAGATTGAGTGATAGTTAAGTAAATTAATTTACCAATTAACCGTCGACTATTTTGGATCAATATGAGGCTTCTCCAGGTGTTAATCAAAAGAAATATTATGATCTATTGGAGTGTCAAAATGTATTGATTCCAACGTATCAGTTTCTTCTAATAAATTGATAACATACTTTTGATGAGACAAAGAAAGACCATTCAGAAACCCAACAACCTTGACTCCTAGAATATTTTACAAGAGACCAAGGTTCTTCATATGAAAATGAGAACTCAAATAAGCTGTCAACTAAATAACACCTTGATAATTATCAATGAAAACAATATTAATATAAACTGTAAGATTAATAGTGCCTACAAAAGAATATTGAATAAAGATAGAATGATCAGAGGAGCTCCATTGCAATCCATAGCATTCAATAAGAGTGCTAAACTTATCAACCCATGCTCGTAAAAATTGCTTCAAGCCATATATTTTATTCTTTAATTTGTAGACTTATTAGGCTCCCCCTAAACCTTACAACTAGGAGGCTGAAGCATATACAACTTTTCTCGAAGATCACCATGCAAGAATGGATATTTAATACTCAATTGACTAAATACCAATACTTCATCACAACAACTGATAAAAGATTACTAAGAGAATGCAAACAAGCTACTAAAGAGAAAGTCTAAAAATAATCAACATTATAAGCTTATAGCCTTTCGCAATCAACTTTGCCTTCAAGCGCTCAATTCCATCATGAGAAATTTGACACTACATATCCACTGGCAACTAACAATTTGTTTTTCGGGTGGTAAAGAAGTTAATTTGCATGTTTCATTAACATGCAAAGTTGTCATTTCTTCATCCGTAGAACTTTTCCATCCATGATCTAACATAATATAATAAAAATATTTGGAACAGACACAAAGAAAATGTGATTGCAAAACTAAAGTATGTTGGAGATAAATCAGAGAAAGATAATACTTTATCTATAGAATGCTAACTACAATAATGAGTATCTTTTTGAAAAGTTATGAGAGGCTCAGATGCTTCAGTAGAAGTTGATTAAGGGAAAGTTGTCAGAATCAATAGTAACATTCTTGTGTTGATAAACCTTGAGTGGAAGCGAGTCTTCAAGTACAAGTGGTAGAGTAGCGAAGTAACATGAGTGCTATTTGGAAGCGTAGTGAAGCCCAGAGAATCTGAAATGGAGTGTTTTCAAATAAGTGACGACTGCATAAATCACATACGTTCTACTTATGGGATTCTAACATCGGTATCCCTTTTGATTATGAGAAAAACAAACCGAACTGCCCGTTGTCTAGCTTATCATACCTTTATCGAGAGTATGAACAAAACATAAAGACAAAAAAAATCTTTTAAGGTAAATCAACAATTGTTTATCAGGACTAAAAAAGGAGTTTTGCCACTCAAAATAGAAGAAGGAATCATGTTAATTAAGTGAAAAACAATAATTATTGTGTCAGCCAAAAAATACTTGAGAACATGCATGCGAATTATTAGTGTTCAAGAATATTAAGGAAATGATTATTTTTCATTTCAGCCTTTTCTTTTCTTTTCTTTTCTTTTTTTTTTTTCATTTTTGCAGTTATGTGAGCCCATAACCTTACACGACATTTAACAAAAATTAACCCTCAGGCCCAGCTTGTACATTAAAGAAATATTAATTTAACCATCTTAAAAACTGAAAATCTAAAACATCAAGATTCCCTCCCTCTCCTCCTCTAATATTATACATAAAATTCCATTGCACAGCACCAACACTAATTACTGCATGCAACAAAAATTCTATTAACTTATTAATCCAACCAATCACCCCACCCACAATGCAACAAATTCATTTTTCTTACACAACAAAAGAGAAAAAAAATGTATTCTCAATTCTCAAGTAACTGAAAAAAATAAACAAACTTGAAGAGTTAAGCTTCTCCATTAGCGACGTTTGAGTGATTTGAACTTTGATCTCGTATTTGATTCTTATTGAGTCTCAACACCTTCCTTTAGAGGAAAAAACTCCTTGAATCCTTAGAACCCTGAATTAAACTTAACCACTTAAACTTAATTAGTATAAATAATCACATATGTTTTATTATCATCAAAACCATAAAATAGGGTGATTATAACCTTGGGCAAACATCTCCCTCTTTTAATTATGACAAAATATGTGAGTTATTTAAGGTAAAAGATATGAAAAAGCTTGAAAAGCTCCCCTCAAATTATGTTATCTATCAAGTACAAGAAAATATTATGACTTTAATTTGATTTGACAATATAAACAAGTCACATATATGCATATGTAAAGATGATATCAATGTAGAATAATATGCATATATAGCCTATCATCCTTCCAATCCTCCTTCCTCCGATCCATTATATAAGCATGGTAAAGAAAATGGAATATAGAATACCAAAATAACTTAATAACTCAAATCTTTCCCCTTTTTTGTCATGCATTAAAAAGGGTAAAAGACATTAACATAAAAGAGGTATTAATTCGAAACATATAAAAAATAATTTGAAAACACTTTCAAAACTTATGAATCCATAATACAAACATTCAACTCACCACAAATGAATGAAAATTTGTTATAATTTAGTGGTTTAGTAAAAATATCCGCAAGTAGAAAATCGGTGGAAATATAATCAATTTCAATATCGTCTTTCTCATAATGATCTCTAAGAAAGTGATATCGAATATATATGTGTTTGGTCTTACTATGTTGATTTGTATTTTGGTCATATGAATGATATATAGTATTATCACAAAATATTTTAATATAGTCATAATGCAAATCATAGTCAAAGAGAGTATGTTTCATCTATAGAACTTGTGCACAACAAGCCACGATCACAACATACTCCGCATCAGTGGTTGAGAGGGCTACCGAATTTTATTTCTTGGAAGACCACGAAATAAGATAATTTTTTAGAAATTGACTAGTACCACTAGTGTTCTCCCTATCCATTATACAATCGACATAGTCGGCATCCGAATAACTCATCATGAAAAATTGTCCAGTTTTCAGATATCACAAGCCCATTCCAATAGTGCCATTAAGATATCTAATAATGCGCTTTACCATAATTAAGTCAGACTCTTTAGGACAAGATTAAAATCTAATACATAGGCACACACTAAACATAATATCCGGCCTACTAGCCGTCAAATAAAATAAACTATCAATCATACTTCTATAAAATTTAATATCTACATTTATACCTTGTTTGTCCTTATAAGCTTAGTAGTAGTGGCTATGGGAGTCTTACTTAATTTTACATCTTCAAGTTCAAATCTCTTGATGAGCTCTATTGTGTACTTGACTTGATTTATGAAGATTCCATCACTCATTTGCTTGATTTGGAGGTCAAGGAAGTAGTTTAGCTCTCGACATCTTAAACTCGTTCTTCATGCATGATTTAAATTCTTTACAAGGGTTCCAATTAGTGGATCCAAATATAATATCATTAACATAAATTTTGAACAATTAGGATATCACTATCTACATGTTTTGTAAATAAAGTGGTGTCCACTTTACCTTTAACAAAATTGTTTAAAATTAGAAAAGTTGAAAGTCTTTTATATCAACTCTTGGAGCTTATTTTAAACCATATAAAACTATATCAAGTTTGTATACAAAATCAGGATGTGTAGGATCAATAAACCTGGGGGGGTTATTCAACATACACTTTCTCTTCTATAAAACCATTTAAAAACACACTTTTGATATCCATTTGAAAAATTTAAAATCTTTATAAGAAGCAAAGATAAGTGTCATCCGTATGGTTCAAGCCGTACTATGGGTGCAAAGATTTTCTTAAAATCAATACCTTCAATTTGGGATAATCTTGGGCCACTAACCTAGCGTTATTTCTAATAACATTACCCGACTCATCCAACTATTCCTAAAAATCTATTTAGTACCAATAGTTGGTCTATCACGAGGTCTAGAAATAAGATACCAAACTTGATTGCGCTTAAATTGATTGAGCTCTTCTAGCATTGCAAACAACCAATATGAATCAGCCTCAGCTTCGAGGATATTTTTGGGCTCAATGTGTGAAATAAAAGTAAAATGCCAACATAAATCATGGAGTTTGGATCGAGTAGGTACCCCTTTAGATACATCACCTATGATAAGATCTTTGGGATGATTTAAAGCAAATCTTTAATCCTTTGGAAGTGGTTGTGTTGACTCCACTTCAACCTCTTGAACTTTACCTTGTATATTAATTTTTAGCTTTTCTTCTTCTATAGGTGAGTCCTTCAAGGTTATCTTCTCCATGTCTTCACCTAAGGAATCAATCTCTACAATATTCTTCACAAAAGCATTAGATTCCTCAAACTTGACATGTATAAATTCTTTAATAGTCAAAATAGATTTATTAAAGACTCTATAAACTTTACTAGTATTTGAATACCCAACAAATATTGCTTCATAAGATTTGACATCAAATTTTTTTAAATTGTCTTTAGTGTTTAAATAAAGCATTTGCAACCAAAAACTTTGAAGTAAGAAACATTAGATTTTCTTAAATAGTAAATTTCAAAAGAAGTTTTAGAAGTATTTTTACAAAATAAATTCTATTTGAGATGTAACATGATGTGTTTTTTACGGCCTCGGTACATAAGTATTGAGAGAGTCCGTATTCATTTATCATTGTCCTAATCATTTCTTAAAGAATACGATTCTTCCTCTCAACGTATCTATTTTGTTGTGCAGTTCTAAGATATTAGAGTTCATGTTTGATTTCATGTTCTTCACAATAGGTGATAAAGGAGTGATTAATGAATTCATTACCTCTATCACTTCTTATACGTAAAATTGAAAAATCTTTTTCTTTTTCAACTCTTTTTCTAAACGCTTGAAAATGTGAAAAGACTTGATATTTATGTTCTATAAAGAAAACTCAAGTAAAACGAGAAAAATCATCTACCAAAATAAAGACAAAACAATTTTCACTTAGACTTTTGGTTTTAGTAGGACCAAACAAATCCATATAAATTAACTCCAAGGGTCTTGATGTCATGATATCCTTAATTATTTTGAAAGAGGACTTGGTTTGTTTTTCAAGTTGGTACGCATCGCAAATGCGGTCTTTCTTAAATTTCAAATAAGGAATACCTTTCACCACTTTCTTATTGTTGATTTTAAATAGATGGTCAAATGAAACATGACGTAGTTTACTATGCCATAATCAAGAGTCTTCATTAAAGATATTTAAACATGTAGCATTGCATTGTAAATTTGACATATCATCATGTACACATTATTTTCATGAAAACTGAAAAGTACCCATGCATTGGTTTGTCTATCTTAAACCTTACAAGCTAAATCATTAAAAATTATTTTGAAACCTATATCACAAAGTTGACAATACTCAAGAGGTTATGCTCGAGACCATCAACTAAAATAACATTTTCAATAAAGGGATATGGGCCAATTTTAATGTTACCTATACTGATAATTTTTCCTTTGGGATCAACCATGAAGGTGACGATGCCACCTTCATGGTACCTTGATAAGTTTACAAAATTGTTGATATCCCACGTCATATGTCTTGAGTAAGCAGTATCAATATACCACCACTCCCTACGTCTTGGAGTCTTGGTGTGTACCTATATCATGTAACAAATTGATTGATTTTGGTACCCAAAATTTTTTTGAGTTTTTTAATGTTAGCATTTCAAACCCAAATGTGATCATTAGAAGCATTTATTCTATTAAAATAAATTTTGACTAAGTGATCTTTTCGGTCATAATAAGTGCATGAATAAACTCTACATAAATAAAAGTATGATGGGAGTAGGGTATGAACATGCTTGGTGTGTGTAGTGTGTCTAGAATGATATGTATGTATATGTTGTGATTTAGGAGTGTGGGCATGTGTGGTATGATGAGCATATGTAGTTGAATATGCTTCTTTGGAGTATATTTCTTAGAAAATATTGCCTCCAACCTAGCTTTATCAAACTCATATTTCTTTAATACATCTCCTAAAGAGTTGATTTTATCTTTAAGATAGAAATCTCATTTTTATCAATTAATATAAATTTTGCTTTACATGAATTTTATATGCATCAAAATCTTTTTGTGCGGATATGAGTGTGGAAGATAAATCATCTTTTTCTTTTGAGAGTATAACAATTTTATTATGAAGAGTTTCATTTTTCTTTTTCATTTTAAATACTTCTTTTTAAGACAACTCTTCAAAAACCTCATCAAATTCATTCATAGATAATTTACAATCGTCAAGTGAGGGTTCGGATGTTACCTTAGGTGTGTTATCATTAGCCATAAAATACACATGTGTCGTATCAACTTCCTCATCAGTTTCACTCTCTGATTCTCATGTGCCTTGAGAGCCTTCTTTTTGTAGGGATTCTTGGAGGTTGAAGGTTTACTTTTGGTCTCCGGACAATCCGCAACCATGTGGCCCAGCTTCCAGCAATTGAAGCATATGATCTTCTTGTCTTCTTTCTCTTACCACCTTCTTCTATTGTTAAACTTGGTCTTGTCGTATTCCTCCTTATATTTTCACTAGGAGGAAAAGAATTCTTCATCATCTTCTTCATCATCATCGTCGGAGATGGTGTGAGTGGATTTGAAAGCGATCACTTTCTTTTTTGAGGTGCCATCTTTCCCTTGCCTTCCTCTCTATTTCATGAGTGTTAAGGTTTCTATAAGATTGATGAGCTTCATCTTTTCTTTGCCGTTTGCTTTTTCAATGTGGTAGC
>JAVJIF010029023.1:0-54770 GCA_038442645.1 Agave tequilana
AAATGTCATGATAAAAATGCACTTTTCACTACCAATCACACCCCCACACTTATCTTTTTGCTCGTCCTCGAGTAAAAATCAAAGAAAAAGAAAAAGAAAAGAAAATTAATCTAACCTAACTCACTTTCGTAGGAATCACGATTGCACTTAGCATGTGCAACAAGCCGTTAAACCCCTAGGTTACCCTAGAGGACGAGTGTTGTCTCGTGAGGGTTTTCAGCGGATTACACCCACAAAATCCATTAAAAAGGAAAATATTTGAAATATATTTGAAGAGACTAAGTAGTCTATAAGTTTTAGGATTATCATTTTATTCATTCTTAAACTTAGTCTATATAAAGTAAATTGTTTTCATTTTTAAGTAAGGGTCAAAATTGAATTTTTGTATAGTCTTTTTCGTTACCAAAAATCATATGCATCCTTATGGATTTTTACTAGGAATTCCTTGACTTGGACTCTCATGCCTCTTTATTATTTTTTATAACTTCATCTAATTTTCTTTCGTGTAAGTATCAAGGCTTCTTGAGGCCCTCATACCTAACTAATTGACTATTAGATGTGTTAATAAAATTTTTTTTTTAGCATGTATAACTCATCTAATTTTCTTTCGTATAAGTATCAAGGCTTCTTGAGGCCCTCATACCTAACTAATTGACTATTAGACGTGTTAATACATATATTATATTTTTTAGTTTTCTTAGGCTTTCTAATCAACCCATGTAGCGAACTTAAAGTCGGTGACTCCCAAACTGGTTGGTTTTAGGGCACCGGGTGAGAAAATACCCGCGGACTCAAATTCGAGTGAACTAGGCCACAAAACCAAGGGCTTTATTTTATTTATTACTCACCTTTAGGCGTGAATACTTATGCTTCTTGAGGCACATGTATCCAGCTTAATTGGTGATTTTTTTAATAATTTTTTTATGAGGCACAAGGGTCTTTGTCTTAGAATCCTAGATATGCATTAGGTATGCATATTTCATTAAGGTAAAAATTAAGACTAACTACTTATTCAATTTCTCCTCCTATACCTAAAAATTCAACAATTCATTTATTTTGACCAAGTTTTTCGAAATCCTAATCATGATTTTCCTAATTCTTAAGATTAACTTAGATTTCTTTCAAAAGATAAGTCAAAATATAGTCCTTTTTATAATTTTTTATTTAGATTTTTTTTATTAGCAAATGTATGTTAGTTTCTACATATGTTAGTATGTTAGTAAAGCCCACCCCCACACTTATCTCATGCATTGTCCTCAATGTATGAATGAATGCATATATGCATGAAAAAGAAGAAGGGAAGGCAGAAGTTACCTCTAGGTGGTGGTTCCGGTGGTGGTCTAATTGGTCCACGAAAGGCGGCCCAATCAAGATAATGTGGTAGTTCACGGGACCTACCTTTATTGACCTCTTTTATTTACATATTTACAGTCCCCAGAATGAATAGGATCATGGAAGATCCTCTCGTGAAACTTACTCCCTTTACATGACCAGTCCTGGAAAATCATCACAGAGTCATGGTCTATACCTATGTCAATCAAAAGAATGTGACTTGATAGAATGGTTGACTTGGACTCAAGAATGATCGGTTCAGGAACTAATACCGACTCAGGAAAGAAACTCAAACAAGTAAGGATTCAGGAGTCGGGCTAGGTTCAAGAATTGGGTCCAAGTCAAGAATTGAAACTCAAGTCCACAATCATTTTCCCACAATTGAATGTGACTCAATGTTGGTGATTCAAGTTCAGGAATGATAGGTGTGGGAATCAAAACTGACTCTAAAATATTACCTAGTCGGGTAACAAAACAGGAGTCAATAATGATTCGAGAATTTGAACTTGATCATAGATTTGGGAATCTAGGTCACATATCTCATTAGTTTCAATCTCATAAAAATTAGAACTTGCCAATTTGTCAAGGGGACTTTCAAAAGTATGAAATTGGTCAAGTTCACTATGATGATCTTCAAAAATGGGTGATTCAATTTCATGATTTATGGGCACATGAATAAATGTTGGCTCAGAAAGTTGGTCCGAATTGGGTAAGGATACTGGAGTCAACATAGATTCGAAGATGAAAACTGAATCGCAAAGTTAGGGATCGGGTTCACATTCACAATCTAATTCAATCTCATTGAAATTAAAACTAGCCAATTTGTCCAAGGATTGAGATTGGTCCAGTTCATATTGATGTGATGAAATTGAATTTTGATCAAGGTCTTCTAGATAGGATGACTCTTGGTTCCTATCAACTTGGTTGGTAAGTTCAAGAATGTTTGAAAGTCTAGAAATTTGATCATTCATTATCTCTTGCAACCGATCCACTTTTTCTTCTAACCCATTGAATGGATCATTGGAGGATTGAAACATTAGTGATGTGGGAAAAGACGTGTACGAAGATAATGGTTGAACAGGTGGTTGACCATATGGCTCAGGGATATTGAATCCCCATTGACTCTGTGAAGAATAGTGATGATTATTCCAATCTTGTTCATAGTATTGGGGCTGGGGCATGTAATGATTCGGATAAGACCAATCTGGCACACTAGGTTGGTTAGAGTTATGATATGCCGGGTTGGTAATATCCGAAAAAGAGGTTGGTGTATAATATGGATCCTCATTAAAATTGAAAAAATTATTGTTATAGGCCATATCACACAAAACAAACAAAAGAAAAGAAAACAAACAAATAAACAAACAAAAAGAAAAATTTCTAACCTAAGTTAGGTTAGACCTATGACCTAGACGACTCCTAACTGGTTAGACTGTCCACGGGAGGTAGGGTGCAGACTTTGACCACAAGTTAAACAGCCAGGTCAGGGCAAGAGTGGTGGGAGGTTTTCCGTCAAAGACGTTCCTTAATTAAATAACCACCAATCTTCGGGCTTTCGGCCCTCAATCCCCTTCCTAGACACTGATTTGGTAGGAGTCAACTTCCAGCACTGTTCCCCCTTAGGATAATCTCCTAATTGAGTCCGAGATGTCCCTAGGGCCAACGTCTACTAATTTTAAGTTAGGCTTGGGTTAGTGAGTGCTTGGAATCTGATTTTTGGGCCAAGGAAGGATGATGAAATCCCCACCTTATCTTGTTAATGGGTTATGCCCTTAAGATATTTTTGTGCAAGTGTACAAGATATGTAAATAAGATTCACTCAAAGCATGAAAATCAACCAAGAGATGAGTCATATTCTACATGCAATGCGAACGTACCTTGCTCCAGCACTCTTCAACAGTAAAATAAAGGAATTGAAAGACACGTGCCTAATATGCAAACGTCTAATCAATTTTTATCATTAACAACAATATTTACTGTTGAATTAATTAGCAGTAAGCAGGGTTATCACAGAACAAATTTTAACAGAGCAGAAAGCAGATATTACAATTTTCAGCAACCTGCAGAAAAATTGATCAGTAGTTCACTGCTACTGCCGCGGATCCGCGGCTATGGCCGCGTTTCCGCAGCAAAGTATCAGGCTCTGCTGCTCTGCCTTCGAGGGCAGAGGCACAGAGTTGCTATATGTCCACTTCTGCTGCTGTTTCCTGTTCTCCAATCCTGCAAACAGAAAAAAATAAAAGAATTAGTTAATTTTTTTTATTTAGAGAAAAACTTATCGTCCTCCCCAGCAACGGCGCCAAAATTTTGATTGAGAGTTTCCTGCACACAATAAATCATAAAATATTAGTAAATGTGCAGAATTATATGAATAAATATGAAAATGTGATGGTAAATATCATGATAAAATGCACTTTTCACTACCAATCACTTATCTAAGGCTATGAATTCCGATTCCATAGTGGAACGAGCAATACATATTTGCTTAGAAGATTTCCAAGATACCGCTGCTCCTGCTAGAGTAAATACGTATCCGCTAGTTGATTTTGATTCCTCAGAATCTGCAATCCAATTAGCGTCACTGTATCCTTCAGTTTACAGGTGGATACTGTCTATATCTCAAGGCATATTCCTTGGTATGTGATACGTACCCAATACTCGTAGTAGAGCGGTCCAATGTATATCACTAGGATTACTAGTGTATCTGCTTAACCTGCTTACAGCGTAAGCAATATCGGGTTTAGTGCAATTCATCAAATACATTAGACTTCCGATAATCTGAGAATACTCCAACTGGCGTATTCCAGTTCCTGTATTCTTATGAAAAGGTGGACGTGTGGAGAAAAGGATTTGTATTCTCTTTAATCCCATGATCCTTGAATCTTTCTATCATCTTATCCACGTAGTGAGATTGAGATAGACTGATTCCATCTAGTATTCTGTTGATTTTAATTCTTAAAATTATATCAGCAACCCCCAGATCCTTCATGTCAAAACTGTTGGATAACATTCTTTTAAAGGACTGAATAATTTCAATATTAGTCCCAAGTATCAACATGTCATCTACATAAAGACAAACAATGATACATGCATTTCCAACTGTTTTCGTGTAAACACACTTATCGCATTCATTGATAGTGAATCCATCTTTGATCATGACACTATCAAATTTCTCATGCCATTATTTTGGAGACTGCTTTAGACCGTATAAGGATTTTACCAATTTACACACCTTGTGTTCTTGGCCCTTGACTATAAATCCTTCAGGTTGCTCCATATATATCTCTTCATTTAATTCACCATTTAAGAATGCAGTCTTGACATCCATTTGATGGATATCTAAGTTATGCAATACTGCAATTGCAATCAACATCTGAATGGATGTTATTCTTGTTACTGGTGAATAAGTATTGAAGTAGTCAAGTCCTTTTTTTTATCGATAACCCTTGGCTATTAATCTAGCCTACTTATCGATAGATCTATCGGGTTTTAATTTTCGTTTGAAAATCCACTTACACCCAATTAGTTTACTACCAAGAGGCAAGTTTACCAATTCCTAAGTATGATTACTTAGTATGGATTCTATTTCGCTATTTATAACTTCTTTTCACATTTGTGCTTCTGGGATTGACATAGCCTCTTTAAATATTTGAGGCTCGCTTTCAATAGCATATGCTATGAAATCTGGACCAAAAATTTTTGAGATTCTAGATCTATGACTTCTTCTTGGTTCAGTTTCCGCATTAACAATTGGTTCCTCGGGGCTTTCATTCCTGAACGCCATCTCGTGTGTTCTTTTCCCAGAAGTCTTATCTACTTCCCGTTTGTATGGAAAGATGTCTTCAAAGAACACAACATCTCTAGATTCGATAATCATGTTTACATGAATATTTGGTATTTCTGATTTATAAACCAGAAATCTGTAGGCACTGCTATTCAAGGCATAGCGTATGAATATGTAGTCCATAGTTTTTGTTCCCAACTTAGTCTTTTTAGGTAATGGTGCTAGTACTTTTGCAAGGCACCCCCACATTTTGAGGTAATGATAGGAAGGTATCCTTCCATGCCATAACTCAAATGGTATAAACCAAGTTTCTTGTGGGGTACTCTATTTAGAATATAATTTGTAGTTAATAGAGCTTCCCCCCTCAAGTTCTGCGGAGCTCCAAAACTTACGAGCATGGAATTAACCATTTCCTTCAAAGTTCTGTTCTTCCGTTCAGCAATTCTATTTTGCTGAGGAGTGTATGGTGCTGTAGTTTGATGGATTATATCAAAATTAGCACATAACTCACTAAAATCATTTGATTCATATTCTCCGCCTCTATCGGATTTTAGAATCTTGATTTTCTTGTTGAGTTGATTCTCAACTTCGACTTTATATGTTATAAACATATTTATTGCCTCATCCTTACTGTTTAAAAGATGCACATAACAGTATCTTGTACAGTCATCAATAAAAGTAATGAAATACTTTTTACCGCCTCTAGTTAGCATAAATTTCAAGTCACACAAATCGCTATGAGTTAACCCTAAAGGTTCTGTATTTCGATCAATTGAGTGAAATGAATTTTTTGCCAACTTGGCCTCAACACAAATCTCACACTTGCGAATTTCTTTCAAGTTGAGTTTAGGAATATATCCCAGATTAGACAAGTTCTTTAATGACTTATAATTTGCATGCCCTAATCTAGCATGCCACAAAATAGGAGACTCAAGCAAATAAATAGAAGATTTTCCTTTATTTATAAGTTTCGGGTACAAATACACAGACCTTTTATCTACCACTGCAACATTAGCTTTAAAAAGTCCATCAACAAGATAACCCTTTCCCACATACATCGCTCCCTTAGTAAGTACAAATTTATCTGATTTAAAAACCATTCTAAATCCTTTCTTACTAAGTATTGATCCAGAGATCAGATTCTTGCGGATGTCTGGAACATGAAGCACATTGTTAAGAGTAAGCTCTTTCCCCGATGTCCACTTCAGGATGACCTTACCTTTTCCTTCAACCTTTGAGGCAGCTGAATTTCCCATGAATAGTTGCTCATATTGCTCTAGTTTTTAATATTCTAAGAATAACAATTTCTCAGAGCAGATGTGCCGGGTAGCCCCAGTGTCTACCCACCAATCCTTATTATTGGTTGTCAGATTCACTTCTGACACCACAGCAGAAAGGCTTAGCGACTCATGGTTGGTCAAGTTCGCCTGTGGATGGCTCTTCTTGTTCTTTTTGAGACGGCTGCGACATCCATTCGCCTTATGCCCTTCTTTGTTGCAGATGTAGCAGGTTCCTTTGAAGTGCATGTTTTTGCCGTCTTGGGCGTTTCCTTTGTATCCCTGGGAAGTCTTCTTTCGCTTTAAGCCTTTGGAAGTAGACGCTTTTCCCTTTGAGTCTTCGATCACAGTGGCTTTTGCTTCATAGGAGTTCTTGCTCCTCCTTTTCTCGGACTTGCGGTTGTCCTCCTCGATACGAAGCTTCACAATGAGAACTTTCAACTTTAGCTCCTTTCGCTTGTGCTTCAGGTAGTTCTTGAAATCTCTCCACGCAGGTAGGAGTTTCTCCATGATAGTTGCAACCTGAAAGGTTTCAGGCAGGATCATACCTTCGGCTTCTATCTCGTACAAGATAAGTTGGAACTCTTGCTGTAACACCCCGCTCCCGGAATACGTACTTAGTTGCGTATTCAGATTTTTGATTGTATTTTTTCGATTTACTTCTTGTATTTGTTTTGTATTATGAATTAATTACATGAACGTTTTATCTTGGATTTGGATTCGTGGACTCGGAGTCAGCCCTATTCTGAACCAAGGGCCCGATCCTAGAGTATTACTCGATTTGGTCTTTTTACTATTCCGATTTGACCGATTTCAGTTTTAAATACTGTTTTCTAATATTTTGGATTTTTCACGATTTTCTGGAATTTTCCTGAATTAAGTTGAAAATCTTCAAAACCGGTGTCGACCAGTGCCGCTGACCGATTCCCAGATTTTTAATTCACAAACGGTTTGAAATTTCTAAAAGTGCCTTTACACATTATTTCTCAAAATCACATTTCCTATTTAAATACCTTTTTCTGAGGATTTTATGAATTTATGGAAATTCCACCGGAGTCGGTATCGGCCAGTATCGCTGGTTGATTCCGGGACTATCGGGATTGAATTTCTGAATTCCGCTTTCACTTTACTTCTTAAAATCATATTTTATTCTTTAATACATTTTCTGGGATTTTTCAGAATTTATCAAAATCCGGCCGACCCGGTGTGGACCGGTATCGGCGGCTGACTTCCGGATTTTTAATTTGAAAACGGGATTTTATTTTGGAAAACCGATTTCGTATTATTCCTCAGGATGACGTTTTCTACCTCCGGGTATTTTTGGGGATTTTTCTGGAACAGTCGATTTTCGCGGCCATATTATAATATTATTATTTTTCCAATTCATTCTTTTCTTTCTTTCTTTCTTTCCTTTTTCTTTTCCCCCACTGACTCAGCCCACTCCCCCCACGTGGGAGACACCACCCCCTCACCTACTCCCTTTCCCATCAATCCCTATCACTCTCTCTCTCTTCTTTTCTTTTTCTTTTTCTTTTCCTTTTCTTTTCTTTTCCTTCTTCTCTTCTCACTTCCTTTTCTTCTTCCCCTGAGAGGCCGACGCCCCACCGAACCACCACCACCACCGCCGGCGTCTCCGGCCACCACGACGCCGGCGAGAAGACCACAAAGTCCGGCCATCTCCATTCTCTCTCTCCTTTTCATTTTCCATTCTTTCTTTTTCTTTTCTTTTCTTTTCCATTTTCCTTTCCTCCCCTTGGGCCCGACCTCCACCTCGCCGCCGACTCCTTCCTCCTCCGGCCTTCCCCGACGTGGGCAGGCCGCCGCCGGCAGCGGCCGGCGGCCCTTGGGTGCGGCCAGAGGGCCACCCGGCCCCCTGTGCATTTGTTGTGGAGGGGGCAGCAGCCCCCTCCTTCTTCTCCTTGGGGTGGCTGGCGCCACCCCAGTCCGGGCGCCGCCGGCGCCCTGCCGGCGGCCGTGGGCGGCCAGGGGGCCACCGGGGCCCCCTGTGCTTGCTCTGAGAGGGGGGCAAGCCCCCTCTCTTTCTTCTTGCTGGAAGGGGGCAACAGGCCCCCTCCCTGTTCTGTTGAGGGGGCAGCCGCCCCCTCCTCTTCTGCCGGCGGCCGGCGCCGCCCGGCGCCGCCGCCTGGGCGGCGACCAGACCGGGCGCCCCCAGCAGGGGGCGCTGTGCGGGAAACCAGAGGGGGGCAACAGCCCCCCTGTCCTGCTCTCTCTCTCTTTCTCTCACCTGCCCACACTCTCTTTCTCTCTCCTGGGTCCCTCTCTCTCCCTTGGATTTCACTCTCTCTCTCCCTCTGCGTTTCTCTCTTTCTCTCCCCTGTTAACTCTCTCTCTCTCTCTCTCTTTCATGATCCTCTCTCTCTCCTCCTGAATCTCTCTCTCTCTCTTCCTGGTTCCTCTTCCTGTTCGTCTTCTCTATTTGGACATGACTCTTTCTGAGCCAGCCACTCCTTTTGGATTGGGGCCGTGCTCTTCTTCGTCGGCAAGACCTAGGACCGGCCACTCCTTTTGGATTGTGGCCGCGTTCTTCTGCGTTGACACGACTTAGGGCCGGTACCCTCCTTTTGGATTGGGGCCGAATCTCCCTTCGTCGGGCGCGGCAAGGAATCTTGTCGGCGAGTGACTTTCCTCGCCAAGACTTTCCTAACGCGGATCTCACCCCGCGTCTAGGCAATCCCTTAACGCGCTCCGCGCGTTTCTGTATTGACGCGACGCAGAACCCTCGTCCGCGTCCGCGATTCCCTCGCGTCCGCACTTGAACGCAGATCTCGCGTTTGAGGCATCTATGCGACGCGAATCCCGCGTCTGCTACCCCGCGTTGTGGCTCCTTCGCGACGCGACTCCCGCGTCTGCGAACCCCGCGTCTGCTATTCCTGCGTCTGTGATTCCCGCGCCTGGTACTTTCCGCGACGCGATCCCCGCGTCTGCTCTTTCCCGCGTCTGTTATTCCTGCGACGCGACTCCCGCGTCTGCGTCCCCGCGTCTCTCTCTCGGAAGCCCGCGTCTCCCTGTATCCCTTTCTCTCTCTAGGTTTCTCTCTCTAACTCTTTCTCTCTCTCTCTTCACTTTCTCTCTCCTCATATTTATATATTATTATAATTATGGCGCGTGCACAAGTTCCATGGATTCCAGACTTATCGGCTTTCCGGTGATTTAGGCGAGTGTCCTCGCTCTCGCCTCCATTTGGGATTCCCCGCTTTGTCGGGTCGATATGTATTTTACTTTATGTTTCCATGTACTTTGTATTGGGCTGAGTCCCTGTATTGTGTATGGCCGAGTGCCTATATCTGGACATGTATTGCTCTGTGACGAATGCTTGTACTAGGGTAGTTTCCTTCTGGTGCATATACCATGCCTGTGATGTATTGTACTGCCTTATACCATACTTGGCTTCCGGGCCCCTTCAACCTCCGGTCACTCACTATCTCGAAAGAGAGGTGATTGGGACCGGCAGGTCTCTCAGTTCAGCCTCCGGTCCCTCACTGTCTCGAAAGAGGCGTGATTGGGATCGTCAGGTTTCCCAGCTCCGCCTGGTGTGCATGCTTAGCGCTCAGTGCTTTATTCACTAAATTCGTTTAGGCGAGTTGCTGCTGGATTCTCCACTCGTATCTTAATCCGAGTGCCCAGGTAGCCTCGCAGAGCGTATTAGTGTCTAAACTCTGTTCGCCGCCTGTGCCTCCAGCTTGTTCAGCTCCGCCTGGTTATCATGATCAGCGTTCAGCACTTTACCACTAGATTCGTCTAGGCGAGTTGCTGCCGGATTTACCGCTCGTACTTCAGTCGAGTCGTCCCGGTAACCTCGCCAGACGCTCCAGTGTTAAATACTGTTTGCTGTCTGTACTTCCAGCTTGCTCAGCTCCGCTTTGTTTGTGCTCAGCTACTATTCTACCCCATGCCATTACTTCATGCCTGACACCTGTCTATACTACTTGTCGTTTTCATATTACTTTTAACACATGTATATCACCTGTCAACTGATGTATTATCATCTAACACCTGACATGCTACTACTTGGCAAGACCCCTTGTTATGACATGGCTTGCCACCGGACTATATCAATCTCTTGACATGACTGGTTACCTGTCTAATATCATCATCCTGTCATGCTATCACTTGACACCCAGCATGATATACTTGACCTGTGATTATCACATTTACGGGAACCCTGCCTTGTTATCCTGTACTATGTACAGTGACCTGATATCCTGTATCATGATCAGTGACCTGTTATCCTGTATTATATACAGTGACCTGAACTCCTGAATTCCTGATCATGTCCTGTTCCTGTTATTCCCGTAAATTGATAATTAACCTAATAAATCATAAAAGGAACAACTTGCATTGGGTCGGGGGAAACTTGCGGATATCAATATGTGTTCGTGTTTACAGTGGTATTAGGCATGTTGTGCAACTAAAACTTCCGGTCTGACCTGTGGGCCTCCAGGCGACCGAGGGGAGTGCTGGCTCCCTCCTTCCTGGTACCATCATGATAAGGGCATACATAAGTCCCTCCTGTTAGCCTTGCGGCAGGTTCCGTCACCAAGCAACGGAACAATCCTGGGCCGTGGTCCGGGTATGTACGGGACCCACTGTAAACATAGTTCGTTGATACCCCCGCTGATTTCCAATAACAACCTTGCTTTACTCGGATATGGATCTATGTGTGCTGGGACGCTAGTTCACATAGCTAGATATCAGGGTAAGACGAGTAATAATAAAGTGTCTAATAACCGGCTCTTTAAGTTGTAAGTAGAGGTATGTGGAATGGGACGCATACTGAAGCCTGCAGCTTAAACGGCTATGAATCTGTGATATGCCTTACCATATTTGCTTGTCCCAGATTTTACTTCGGATTTCCGGTTTTATGATTATTATAGTATTAACTGCTCATGCCCTGCTTTATCCCTGGTATCCATCTGCCTCCTGTTCATTATCTTATCATGCCCTGAGTGCAGTCGGATTGTATGTGCTTGGATTATGGTGACATAAGATAAGGGTATATATATGAGGGTTTCCTTGTTTGGATTATTCCTTCGACGTACTAGTCTTATGGAGCCGTGATCTGAAACCATACAATCAGATTTGCTCGTCCTCGGCTTTATTTGGTTTTATCACTATACATGTGCTTACCCTTGCTCGCCACTTAGCTTTTGCTTCACCACTCGCCTGGGGAGTTTCATCTGACTCCCCTGGATTCTCATGTCCAGGTCATGGAGATTGAAGTGCGTGGATTCTCCCTGTTGCTGATCAGAGTGGCGTAGCGGTAGCGTGGATCTCCAGCAGACCGTTCAGAGCTCTATTCTTCCAGGCCCCCTGTGTGCCTCTCGAGTTTTCCTTTAGTAAACTCGTGAGTGCCCTTTTGTATTATTCATCCATGTACATCTGCTTGTAATCTCGCAATTGCGCATGTCAGTGATGTAATATTCATGTAATATTGGATCACCTCTGGTGATAACTTTGTAATTGTACTCATGTGTTGGAAGGTATAATGCACCACTTGCTTCCGTACTCTGATTCTTGCCTGTACTGATGCTTAGCGTATATACGTGAAGGTACTTCTGACTTGCGTATATACGTTGCAGTAATGTCTCCGTATCCGCCAGGATCGGGGCGTTACAGGTTGGTATCAGAGCCTAGGCTCTCACCTCCTCAGTACGTCCAGACGGCAAATTAATGGTAAAGAAATTTGCAACTGGAATGCATGAGTCTTGGTTATACAATCCAACTACAAGTACAAAGTTATCCATTCTCTCTTGATAATCTTATCCTTGAAATTCTGAAGTTATCCTACCCTTTCATACTTCAGTTTCTTGTTATTCTTGGACCCACTCGGACATGAAAAGATGGGGAAATCATAACGGTTCTGGTTCTTCCTAGGGTAACCCTAATGGAGAAAATCTTGATTTAAGACTATCTCTGCAAGATATGATGAGACACGATCAAGTACAGACGAAGGTCCCGCACCAAGGATCATTGGTTGCACTCCGGGAACAGAAGCCAGGCGACATGTTGGATTTCAGGAAATTACAGCCGGCAATCTTTTCAAGCATGGAGAAGCCCTGGATGCATAGCAGTGGTCAGTAAACCTGATGGGTCTTCTAAGTCAACTTGGGTCCCTGACGAGAACTAGGTGAAAATGATCAAAATACAGTTAGAAGATGTAGCCTGGATGTAGTAGTTGGCGGAAGCAGCGAGACTGGGAAAGCCCAACACTTGGGACTAGTCCTCGAAGGATTTCTATAGGAAGAATGATTTATCAAATTGCGGTAGGGGGATTGGATTGTAAATAAGTACACCGCAAAGTTCCTAAGGCAGAGTCGGTCGGTGTTTTACATGGTGGCCGACAAGGAGAACTGAGCAAGCAATATTTTAATGAGAAATGAAGATGAGGATCAAGGTGTCTCTTTTTCCAAGCAGCCTAAGGAGTATTCTCAAGTTCTTTTGTCACCATCCGGGAAGTAGAATGGACCAGAGAAGAAAGATCAGGATAAGATGCAGATGAAGTTGGCGAAGAAACCCTCTTAATTGAGGAAAGTAGAGGCTCAGACAGGCCTCTGGACGCCCTACTAGCTAAGCCATCCCTCTAACCCTGCCCACAACATATGACCGGTGGGTATTGTCTGGAGCTGGGCATCTACAACACAACCACCAGAAGGGTTACGGATTATGTCGTACGCGGGTTCAGAAATTAGTTGAAAGGTGACGGTCTGTTCAAGGAGACAGAGAACATCACACCAATCAGATCAACTCATCCAGTATCACCGTTGTGAGGAAATCCAAGACCTACTGTCAGAATAACCTCACTTCATCCCCAGCATCCAGCATGGAGTCATATACAAAGGAGACCAAGAACTAGGGCACATGGTGAAGGGAAGCAAACATATGATCTGGCTGAAGGGGAAGTCAGGATGCTCAAGATGATGGAGTAAGAACAGAAAGGGTGTTCGATATCTGAAGGAGGAATCCTTGAAGTACTGACCGTAATTATTATCCCCATTTTAATATGTCCGGGAGTTGGTAAACTTCTCTATATCATATCCTCCTCATTGCACTATCACCATCAATCCTAGTCCGTCCTATCTCTCTCCCTATTTCATGATTCCTATCTCTCCTATTTTTGCTATTCTGATTTTTATAACCTTTATGCCAACTTAAGATATGCGTAGCTAGAGAGGTAATAGCAGGGCAGATGTAGTCACTCTCATTATGTTCTGGCATTCCTCGACTCTGGTATATCACATTGTCTTATACTGGGCAGATCTTCGGCCTCGCATTATATTCTTGTATTTATGGACACATCATGGGAGACTAGTACATCAAGCAGAGTAGTCGTCACTTATGTAAGTCGGATAGATTGCATCAATTCATTAGAAGTGTCAGTATATATAACGACATTTCAGAATCAGGACTTCTGGCAGATAGAGTTATGATATTTTCTATTACTCTAATAGCGATCATGATTTCTTCGATTATGATTATGGAACTCGGGTTTTCTCAGAGCTAATATGCCGTCCGATTATTATTCAGAAGACAGCATTCGGGACACGTCTCAGTTATTATAATTTCTTGATCATATTCTCAGAGCCACCAACTCCTGGCAGTTTTTATTAAATTGGTGGACCAAAGGCTCCGCTAGCCTCGCCTAGCGAGGGTCGTGTTCTAGTCATCCGTGAAACTAACAGGGTGTGAGTTTCGCTGCACCCTGGTGCTTAGCATTTAGCGTTGTGTTACGCGCTGGCTTCGTCGCGTGAACTTCGCTATATGCGAGTCTCGCAGAGCGTTAGCTTCGCGGCACCCTAATGTTTAACACCTGAGCTGTGTTACGTGATGACCTCATCTAGGCTTGGTTTCATCCGTGGCTAGTCCCTTCAGTGCTTGGCACTCTAGCCATTCCTCGGATTTCTTCTAGCGTACTTTTATGGATCTGCTGAACAGAGTTCCATCACTATATCTGAGCTATCGCCATGGCCTTGTCAATGATCCATTCTACAAATCTTGCAGGGCTCAGATATCTTCTTCCTGTTTCATCTACAGTCGGTTTATCATTCATAAGTCAGTATTCCAAATTCTTCACAGTTATTTTATATTCTTGGCTACGTCTTTCAGAGTTAACAAAGCCCAGTATGCAGCCCGTCAGTGATTCTACTGCAAAAGGATAACATCTTACTATGCAGGGTTTTATATTATATTATGGACTTCAGCACTATGGATTTCATCAGCTTTAGCTCACAGTCTGATCGAAGTATTATTGATTATCTTACCAAGTCAGCTCACTTTATATTGTTCAGAATGGGTTAGTCCTTTGAAGTTCTGGCAGTGTTCTTTTATAAGCAGACATCAGATCAATATTATTATGGCACCGTCAGAGGATGTATATATACGACAGAAGTGCAGAGATGCTTTAGTCCTGAGTTAGCTGTTCAGTCAATCTGGGGGAACAGCTCATAGTTATTCATATCTTGATTGGCATAATCCTCATTCCTACCTTTTCGTGTTCATTTCACCCCTTATCTAAATTGCGAGGACGCAATTTTTGTAAGGTGGATGGAATGTAACACCCCGCTCCCGGAATACGTACTTAGTTGCGTATTCAGATTTTTGATTGTATTTTTTCGATTTACTTCTTGTATTTGTTTTGTATTATGAATTAATTACATGAACGTTTTATCTTGGATTTGGATTCGTGGACTCGGAGTCAGCCCTATTCTGAACCAAGGGCCCGATCCTAGAGTATTACTCGATTTGGTCTTTTTACTATTCCGATTTGACCGATTTCAGTTTTAAATACTGTTTTCTAATATTTTGGATTTTCACGATTTTCTGGAATTTTCCTGAATTAAGTTGAAAATCTTCAAAACCGGTGTCGACCAGTGCCGCTGACCGATTCCCGGATTTTTAATTCACAAACGGTTTAGAATTTCTAAAAGTGCCTTTAGACATTATTTCTCAAAATCACATTTCCTATTTAAATACCTTTTTCTGAGGATTTTATGAATTTATGGAAATTCCACCGGAGTCGGTATCGGCCAGTATCGCTGGTTGATTCCGGGACTATCGGGATTGAATTTCTGAATTCCGCTTTCACTTTACTTCTTAAAATCATATTTTATTCTTTAATACATTTTCTGGGATTTTTCAGAATTTATCAAAATCCGGCCGACCCGGTGTGGACCGGTATCGGCGGCTGACTTCCGGATTTTTAATTTGAAAACGGGATTTTATTTTGGAAAACCGATTTCGTATTATTCCTCAGGATGACGTTTTCTACCTCCGGGTATTTTTGGGATTTTTCTGGAACAGTCGATTTTCGCGGCCATATTATAATATTATTATTTTTCCAATTCATTCTTTTCTTTCTTTCTTTCTTTCCTTTTTCTTTTCCCCCACTGACTCAGCCCACTCCCCCCACGTGGGAGACACCACCCCCTCACCTACTCCCTTTCCCATCAATCCCTATCACTCTCTCTCTCTTCTTTTCTTTTTCTTTTTCTTTTCCTTTTCTTTTCTTTTCCTTCTTCTCTTCTCACTTCCTTTTCTTCTTCCCCTGAGAGGCCGACGCCCCACCGAACCACCACCACCACCGCCGGCGTCTCCGGCCACCACGACGCCGGCGAGAAGACCACAAAGTCCGGCCATCTCTATTCTCTCTCTCCTTTTCATTTTCCATTCTTTCTTTTTCTTTTCTTTTCTTTTCCATTTTCCTTTCCTCCCCTTGGGCCCGACCTCCACCTCGCCGCCGACTCCTTCCTCCTCCGGCCTTCCCCGGCGTGGGCAGGCCGCCGCCGGCAGCGGCCGGCGGCCCTTGGGTGCGGCCAGGGGGCCACCCGGCCCCCTGTGCATTTGTTGTGGAGGGGGCAGCAGCCCCCTCCTTCTTCTCCTTGGGGTGGCCGGCGCCACCCCAGTCCGGGCGCCGCCGGCGCCCTGCCGGCGGCCGTGGGCGGCCAGGGGGCCACCGGGGCCCCCTGTGCTTGCTCTGAGAGGGGGGCAAGCCCCCTCTCTTTCTTCTTGCTGGAAGGGGGCAACAGGCCCCCTCCCTGTTCTGTTGAGGGGGCAGCCGCCCCCTCCTCTTCTGCCGGCGGCCGGCGCCGCCCGGCGCCGCCACCTGGGCGGCGACCAGACCGGGCGCCCCCAGCAGGGGGCGCTGTGCGGGAAACCAGAGGGGGCAACAGCCCCCCTGTCCTACTCTCTCTCTCTTTCTCTCACCTGCCCACACTCTCTTTCTCTCTCCTGGGTCCCTCTCTCTCCCTTGGATTTCACTCTCTCTCCCTCTGCGTTTCTCTCTTTCTCTCCCCTGTTAACTCTCTCTCACTCTCTCTCTCTCTCTCTTTCATGATCCTCTCTCTCTCCTCCTGAATCTCTCTCTCTCTCTTCCTGGTTCCTCTTCCTGTTCGTCTTCTCTATTTGGACATGACTCTTTCTGAGCCAGCCACTCCTTTTGGATTGGGGCCGTGCTCTTCTTCGTCGGCAAGACCTAGGACCGGCCACTCCTTTTGGATTGTGGCCGCGTTCTTCTGCGTTGACACGACTTAGGGCCGGTACCCTCCTTTTGGATTGGGGCCGCCGAATCTCCCTTCGTCGGGCGCGGCAAGGAATCTTGTCGGCGAGTGACTTTCCTCGCCAAGACTTTCCTAACGCGGATCTCACCCCGCGTCTAGGCAATCCCTTAACGCGCTCCGCGCGTTTCTGTATTGACGCGACGCAGAACCCTCGTCCGCGTCCGCGATTCCCTCGCGTCCGCACTTGAACGCAGATCTCGCGTTTGAGGCATCTATGCGACGCGAATCCCGCGTCTGCTACCCCGCGTTGTGGCTCCTTCGCGACGCGACTCCCGCGTCTGCGAACCCCGCGTCTGCTATTCCTGCGTCTGTGATTCCCGCGCCTGGTACTTTCCGCGACGCGATCCCCGCGTCTGCTCTTTCCCGCGTCTGTTATTCCTGCGACGCGACTCCCGCGTCTGCGTCCCCGCGTCTCTCTCTCGGAAGCCCGCGTCTCCCTGTATCCCTTTCTCTCTCTAGGTTTCTCTCTCTAACTCTTTCTCTCTCCTCTTCACTTTCTCTCTCCTCATATTATATATTATTATAATTATGGCGCGTGCACAAGTTCCATGGATTCCAGACTTATCGGCTTTCCGGTGATTTAGGCGAGTGTCCTCGCTCTCGCCTCCATTTGGGATTCCCCGCTTTGTCGGGTCGATATGTATTTTACTTTATGTTTCCATGTACTTTGTATTGGGCTGAGTCCCTGTATTGTGTATGGCCGAGTGCCTATATCTGGACATGTATTGCTCTGTGACGAATGCTTGTACTAGGGTAGTTTCCTTCTGGTGCATATACCATGCCTGTGATGTATTGTACTGCCTTATACCATACTTGGCTTCCGGGCCCCTTCAACCTCCGGTCACTCACTATCTCGAAAGAGAGGTGATTGGGACCGGCAGGTCTCTCAGTTCAGCCTCCGGTCCCTCACTGTCTCGAAAGAGGCGTGATTGGGATCGTCAGGTTTCCTAGCTCCGCCTGGTGTGCATGCTTAGCGCTCAGTGCTTTATTCACTAAATTCGTTTAGGCGAGTTGCTGCTGGATTCTCCACTCGTATCTTAATCCGAGTGCCCCGGTAGCCTCGCAGAGCGTATTAGTGTCTAAACTCTGTTCGCCGCCTGTGCCTCCAGCTTGTTCAGCTCCGCCTGGTTATCATGATCAGCGTTCAGCACTTTACCACTAGATTCGTCTAGGCGAGTTGCTGCCGGATTTACCGCTCGTACTTCAGTCGAGTCGTCCCGGTAACCTCGCCAGACGCTCCAGTGTTAAATACTGTTTGCTGTCTGTACTTCCAGCTTGCTCAGCTCCGCTTTGTTTGTGCTCAGCTACTATTCTACCCCATGCCATTACTTCATGCCTGACACCTGTCTATACTACTTGTCGTTTTCATATTACTTTTAACACATGTATATCACCTGTCAACTGATGTATTATCATCTAACACCTGACATGCTACTACTTGGCAAGACCCCTTGTTATGACATGGCTTGCCACCGGACTATATCAATCTCTTGACATGACTGGTTACCTGTCTAATATCATCATCCTGTCATGCTATCACTTGACACCCAGCATGATATACTTGACCTGTGATTATCACATTTACGGGAACCCTGCCTTGTTATCCTGTACTATGTACAGTGACCTGATATCCTGTATCATGATCAGTGACCTGTTATCCTGTATTATATACAGTGACCTGAACTCCTGAATTCCTGATCATGTCCTGTTCCTGTTATTCCCGTAAATTGATAATTAACCTAATAAATCATAAAAGGAACAACTTGCATTGGGTCGGGGGAAACTTGCGGATATCAATATGTGTTCGTGTTTACAGTGGTATTAGGCATGTTGTGCAACTAAAACTTCCGGTCTGACCTGTGGGCCTCCAGGCGACCGAGGGGAGTGCTGGCTCCCTCCTTCCTGGTACCATCATGATAAGGGCATACATAAGTCCCTCCTGTTAGCCTTGCGGCAGGTTCCGTCACCAAGCAACGGAACAATCCTGGGCCGTGGTCCCGGGTATGTACGGGACCCACTGTAAACATAGTTCGTTGATACCCCCGCTGATTTCCAATAACAACCTTACTTTACTCGGATATGGATCTATGTGTGCTGGGACGCTAGTTCACATAGCTAGATATCAGGGTAAGACGAGTAATAATAAAGTGTCTAATAACCGGCTCTTTAAGTTGTAAGTAGAGGTATGTGGAATGGGACGCATACTGAAGCCTGCAGCTTAAACGGCTATGAATCTGTGATATGCCTTACCATATTTGCTTGTCCCGGATTTTACTTCGGATTTCCAGTTTTATGATTATTATAGTATTAACTGCTCATGCCCTGCTTTATCCCTGGTATCCATCTGCCTCCTGTTCATTATCTTATCATGCCCTGAGTGCAGTCGGATTGTATGTGCTTGGATTATGGTGACATAAGATAAGGGTATATATATGAGGGTTTCCTTGTTTGGATTATTCCTTCGACGTACTAGTCTTATGGAGCCGTGATCTGAAACCATACAATCAGATTTGCTCGTCCTCGGCTTTATTTGGTTTTATCACTATACATGTGCTTACCCTTGCTCGCCACTTGGCTTTTGCTTCACCACTCGCCTGGGGAGTTTCATCTGACTCCCCTGGATTCTCATGTCCAGGTCATGGAGATTGAAGTGCGTGGATTCTCCCTGTTGCTGATCAGAGTGGCGTAGCGGTAGCGTGGATCTCCAGCAGACCGTTCAGAGCTCTATTCTTCCAGGCCCCCTGTGTGCCTCTCGAGTTTTCCTTTAGTAAACTCGTGAGTGCCCTTCTGTATTATTCATCCATGTACATCTGCTTGTAATCTCGCAATTGCGCATGTCAGTGATGTAATATTCATGTAATATTGGATCACCTCTGGTGATAACTTTGTAATTGTACTCATGTGTTGGAAGGTATAATGCACCACTTGCTTCCGTACTCTGATTCTTGCCTGTACTGATGCTTAGCGTATATACGTGAAGGTACTTCTGACTTGCGTATATACGTTGCAGTAATGTCTCCGTATCCGCCAGGATCGGGGCGTTACACTTGCACCTGACTGATTACAGTCTTGTTATCCACCATTTTGTACTCCAAAAATTATCCTACGACGAACTTCTTGGTACCAGCATCCTCGTTTTGTATTTCTTGTCAAGACTGGCCCATAACTTCTTTGCCATTGTGATAGGACTGTAGACATTTTAAAGAGAGTCATCCAGTCCATTTAAAACATAATTTCGGCAAAGAAAGTCACCTTGTGTCCAAGCATCGACTGCAAGGACTGAGTCCCGATCAGTTCCGGGTTCTGGTGGATCTTCCTGCAGGAATTTGGCCAGATGAAGAGTGGTCAAGTAAAAGAGCATCTTCTGTTGCCACCTCTTGAATTCTGTGACGTCAAATTTTCCTGGCTTCTCCAGCTTCAGGTTAGGAAGTGGAGTAGGCATCAAAGCTTGGAACTGCATGTTTGGTGCCTTACTTGTGCTATCTTGATTAGTCTCAGACATTTTCTGCAAGTTCAAGCAGAACAGAAGTAAGAAACTTCAATAAAAATAATTGTCTTAAGATTGTTGGGTTTTGCTTAACAGGAATCAATCTGACAGCTATTCAAGATCACTGAAATATCAACAATCTAATTGGCCAGGTGGGCAAATATCAGGTGAGAGGTTTTCCGTTCAATAGAACGTTCCTTAATTTAAGAACCACCTTTCAATTTCCTTCCTTGGTTAAACACCAATTAAACTGAATCTAAATCAGTCTCGATATACTGTAAAGTATATCCCCTGTATAAAGAACTTAATTCACTTATACAGTATTTGGAGTGAGGTACGCTTAGAGCGAATCTCCTTAAGATAATTACGTCCCGGCACCGGTGCTAACGGGTTAATGGACGCTGGTCTCCCAAGATACAACACTCCTTTACGGTATTTGGATAGCACTACCAAATCACTGTACGGTCGAACCGTAGTCAACCAGTACCTTCACAGGATCGTTGAAGCAGCGGGATAAGGACAAATTTTGAATGAATATTTGCCTTTACTTTGGAGTAGCACCCACTGTTGAGGACGAAGGAAGTTGAAAAATATTCTTCTTCAGAAGTCCCATATTCAGACAACAATTCTATAAAAGAATCTATTGAATTTTCTGAGCTCTCTTTCAGAACGAATTTTTGCAGAATCTTCTTTGGAAGTCGCTTCGAAAACCGAGTTATACATTTCCCACTTCTCGCTGGAAGTAGCTTCAGAACTCCACTGCCAGTTCAGAACTTGCTTTAGAACTCTGAGAGAGAAAGAGAGATATGTTTCTCGCTGTTGTTTGTGTATCTGAGAAAGGGAAATCGGAGCGCTATTTATAGCACTCCGGGAGGGGCATTATCGTCCGCTAATTCCAACAGTTGCAGCGGTTCGGATTGAACCATCGCAACTGTTATGTCCAACTGCCCAACCGCACAGACGGTTTTCAGACATCCATTGGCAGGCGGTTCGGATCCGTTTGCAGACATCCATTGGCGGGCGATTCGGATCCGGAGCGGAGCGGGTTTGGTTCGGATAACGGAGTAACCCATACCCTTGAGACCCGATTCAAAAAGAACCAGGCCAGGTAGGGAACCCGAACCCATGCCTGAGCCCAGCCCGGCCCGGCCCGGCACCGGCCGGCCGCTGCCAGCACACATGTGCGAGCATAGTTCCCTCCCAATCGCGCGCGAAAACTCCAAGTACCCAAAGGGCATGCCCTTTGTTGTCAATTTTCTCTATTTATACACCACAAACTTCCATCCCGTGGCCAATGTGGGACTAAATGCTTTTAGCTACCTTTAGCCCCATTTTGGCTTTGAATTAGGCAATCTTTAGACTTGAATATCTCATTCATTCAAAGTTAGAATTGAACATGTAAATATATCACGTTCATCCCCAATGGAAGGAGAACACACTCCAACCATCATCCAATTGATTCGATCAACAGATCTTGCCATAATTCAACTCAAAAATTTACTTTTATATTCTTCAATTCCAACATCTCTATTTTATTAGACTGTTTGTTTTGAGGAAAAAGGAGTGGAAGGTGACCGTTGGAAAACTCTTTTCTCACTTCTACCATTTGTTTTGATGGTAAAAGTAGGGATGGCTAACGGGACGAATCGGGTTGATTCATCCCGTTAGCTAACGAATCCGTTACGAGACGGGTTGAACCCGTCTCGTAACGAATCCAACGAGACGAATCAAGTAATCGGGGTAACGAATCGGGTCTCTGACCCGATTTGTTACCCGGATTCGCCGAGACGGGTTGGACCCGTCTCGGATTTTATTATTATTTTATTTTTAAAAATTTCAAATTTACCACAATAGGGAATATTTTGAGCTGTTGAGGGCTAAAAAAATTAAAAAAAATAAATAAGGGTCTAAAACTAATTTTCCCGTCTCACAAATATAATAATATAGGACTTTAGAAAAAAGAAAAATAAAGAGAAGGGGTCGGGGAAAATTTTCCCCGACCCGACTCGTCCCGTGATTCGTCATAGGACGAATCGGATTCGTCCCGTTTACACGGAACGGGTCAACCCGTTTTGACCCGCCCCGTTTAGCGGGTTGACCCGTAACCCGCCCTGTGCGACTCAAACGGGTCGCACAAGGCGGGGCGGGTCGACGCCAGTCGACCCGCCCCATTAGCCATCCCTAAGTAAAAGTGCAAGTGGAATTTGCATCCTACCTGTACTTTTTCTAAATCTCATTTCACAATTTTACATCCGCATTTTCCCATTTGCAGGATGCTACAGTAGAATTTTAAATATTTGATATTAAAACATTCAAAATATTGTGATTAATATTTTTAAATTTAATTTAGTTATTTTTATAAATTATTTTAATATTTAATAATAAATATTTTATATTTAATACTTATATTTTTAAATAATATTATAATATTTAGTATTTAATTATTTATAAATCTTTAAAATTTAAAATATTATTTTTCAAATTATTTTATTATTTATTATATTTTAGTTAATTATTATTATTATTTTAGCAAATTATTTTTTATTAATAATTTAATATTTTTAATATTATATTAATTTTTAATATTAGTTTAATTTTTATTATTATTTAATATTTTATTGACAAATTTATTATACATTTTAGTTTTTTAGCAGATTTAATTTAATAACATTAGTATTATTTAAATTACCAAACAGTTAATTTTGTGGTCAATTTCTTCACTTATACTTCCACATTACTAATTAAACACTATAAAATATAATATATTTTCTCACTTACACTTTCAAATTTAACCAAATACAGTAAAACTTGCTTGCACAAATCCCAATTTTCACTTACGCTTTCAGATTTTCCATCCTCATTTTCCATTTGCACCTTTTCTTTCCACTTGCAGCAAACTAAACAGGCTTCAGATCTTACTAGATTAAAACTTGACCTAGCTAAGCTTTCATTTTATAAAATAAATCCCCACCCATGAGCATACATCACACATCATGCACATGATTAAGTGCATATTTCTTGGCACTACTCTTCTCCATCCTACATTAAATTGACCTCATTAACCTCATTTTTGTAATCCGCACTTATCACCATCATATCCACCCAAACAACTAATCTAATCTAATTAGGCCTTAATTAAAATTCAAAGTGTATTACTCAGAAATATAGTTGACGAAATTTAATTTAACCTGTTTTTTGAAATTAAGCAACAAAATAAGAAAAAAGACTTATGAGAATCTCAAAGTGGGTCCCACTGTGAGCAATCATGTTACCGTCGTACCGAGATGGCAAACCGTCACCCACACGGCCACACCTCAAACTTAGAAAAAAGCGACACATGACTTTCAAAATCTTATCATTACTTATGAATATGAGGCCAATTATATTACCACTCTCAAAATTGATAATCTATGAATAATTAACTACCGTACACATGACAGTAGACCTGCAGTTTATGGGGTGGCAATAACAAACGTAAGAATAGTAAATACAAGTAGGAAATGATAAAGTCTTGACTATTTCTATTGGTACCACAAATTGTACCACAATGTCTACTACTCGGACACTGACTTGTGGGCTCACCCAGTAAACCCCACGAGTGGACCCCACATGTTTGTGTTGGTAGCTCTGGAGTAGAATTGCTCTGGGGTGACATTAGTTTTTTTTTTTTTGGGAGTAGAGGGAATAAAAGGATTGAGGGAGGGAATTGGGATTGTCTTTTCTTTGCAAAACTTTCTCTCAGTCTCTTCTTCTCTTGCACCAAATCCCAATACCAATCTAAATCTCAGCGCAGATTCTCGCAAGAAAAGGTAAGTTTTTTCATCTGGGTTTCAACTCACAGTTCATTTCAAAAATTTCTAGTTTAGATGATGGATGTTGGAGTTCTTGTGCTTTAATCTGTGCTTATCTCTGTTGGGTCTCTGTATAATCTCATGCCTGTGATGAATTGAGAAGAAATCTCTATTGGGTCTTTATAAAATCTCATTTATGTACTGATTTGAGGAGATGGTTATGATTTTGTCCATTTTTTTTTTTTTTAAAAGCGTATGGGTTGAGATCTATCTATCAGACGTTGGGAAGTTTTTGGGTATCAGTTCAATATTTTTGGTGATTTTTTTCTGATGGATAGTGAATTTTTTTTTGTCTTCTATTTGTGTGATATGTTTTGTTGATGAAAGAAAATGGATCTCACGTTGGTGTTTACTTATTTTTTTTTAAAAAAAAAAAAAATTTGATCCTGCAATCTGAAGTGTGATGATCCTTTTATTATTTTATTATTTTCCTTGACTTTTTTCTTCTTTTTTAAATTTGGTATCCTTTCTTCTGAAGTTGGTTTCTTATGGTTGAACGAAAGGAATCTCTTTTAGGGAAAGAATTCTCCATCTGTTTACATCTTTATATGCTTATTTGATATGATATAAAACAGCATTAGAAACTAGAGTGCTTGCCTGTTCATTTAAACTTCAAAACCTAGAGCATATCAGTTTTGTTCTTTGTTTCTCTTGTTGATATTTGTCTAAAACAAGAAACTAGAGGATAACTTGTTTTTTTTTCTCCCAATATTAGATCCTTTGCAGCTACTTTACTGTCTCTGTGTAAATCAATTCTTATGACAGGAGGCGAAGGAGAACTATTTATTTTTTATTGTCAGATTACCAAGGATTAGTTAAATCTCCTCTATAAATCTTTTAATTGAAAATTTCAACTATTTTCTGTTGGATTCGTTGCAAATTTCAGCTTTAAAGTGAAAGAAGAGTTGTAGAAGAAATGGGTGAAGCCATGTCTGATAGATATTGGTGCCACATGTGTGCACAAACAGTGAACCCTGTCATGGAGGTGGAGATAAAATGCCCCTTCTGTGATAGCGGCTTTGTTGAAGAAATGAGTAGTGCAGGTGGTGACATAGGAACAGGGGGATTATAGAGGAGAACGATGACGATGAGCTATCTGATAGCTCCCTGTCTGTGTTGGCCCCGATCCTGCTTGGAATGATGGGCGGCCGTCCCCGGCGCCGCAGGTTGAGGTTACCTAGGGCGGATGACGAATCGGATTCTGATCCAGATCTCGGTTTTGAAGTTCTCTCGCGCAGGAGGAGGCGGAGCTCCGCCATCTTTCAACTGCTTCAAAGTCTCCGTGATGATTTTGGGTCAGAGAATGAAACCCCTGAGAGAGAAAGAGAGAGAGACAGAGAAAGGGAGAGGGAGAGTGTGATTTTGATAAACCCTTTTAACCAGGCAATACTTCTTCAAGGGACCTTCGATTCAGACAATGCAGAAGGTCATGAATCAAGCAATGGCGGTGGTGCTTCATTGGGCGACTACTTTATTGGGCCAGGGTTGGATATGCTGCTGCAGCATTTGGCAGAGAATGACCCGAACAGATATGGCACGCCGCCAGCTAAGAAGGAAGCAGTAGATGCGTTGCCAACTGTGAAAATTGAGGAGAATTTGAATTGTTCAGTGTGTTTGGATGATTTCGAGATTGGACTGAAGCTAAGAAGATGCCGTGTAAGCATAAGTTTCATAGTGACTGCATCTTGCCATGGCTGGCGCTTCATAGTTCATGCCCTGTGTGCAGGTTTCAGATTCCTGCAGATGAAACTAAGGTTTCAAATGAGTCTGGTAGGGGAACTAGGGGAGAAGGAGGTGGTGTGGATGGTGGTGACAGAGGGAATGAGATCAGATCTTCAATTCCATGGTCTTTAACTGGGTTGTTCTCAACATCCGGGTCTCGTCGTGGCAGGAATTCTTCATCCAATCCCTCATCATCATCTACATCTGAAAGCAATTCTCATGAGGATGAGAATTGAAGATGGTTCTCCAGTGGATAGTATTTCTCTCTCCCCCCCCTTTCTCTGCTGCTTTTCTCAAGCTTTTATGTAGTTATCATGTGTAAATAGTCTTTTCTTTCCTGCTCTCTCGGATATGGAATTACTGACAATGAGTTTCTTGTCCTGAATATTTCTACTTCCTACCTCGTGCTTGTTTGAAGGGTTAAGCTTTAGCTAGAACAACTGAAATTTACTCCTGTAATATTGACTACCATGTTCATCAACAGCATGTTGTTTTGGTTGCTGTAAGCAAATTTTTGTTGGTAATCAAAGATGACACGGAAATCATATAGGGGTTTGCTCTAGGGATTTTCGGTGATGAAAATAGACTATTGGGTGAGTGAAGCTTTTCTTCGAGGGATATTTTTCTGCAACTATAGTTTTTATACCAAAGCGACCACCATGTAATGAGTGATCATGTAGTAGTTTTGCTCCAGGGATTTTGGAGACTAACCTTCATTTTGAGGAGTATCTGAAGCTCTCTGACTTATCTGTAGTTTTAAGAAAGGAGGAGGGGGAGGGTGGACAAGGGCAGAATTATCAGTGTGATCCTGTTCCTATATTCTCTAGACAAACTTTAAATGATTGATGTTGAGCAGGTGGAAGGTTACTTCCATCATAAGCATGTTTGGATGATTGGCTTTAGTTAGTGGGAGCTATTAGTTTGCAAGATACATGTGACACTTGGTTATTGTCTTGTGGAAATGCCTGCTCTATAAGTGGGAGATTGATAACGACTCGCCACTTTCTAAGGTTTGGCTAAAGCTTATTGTGGGTAGATTGATTAGTTTGGTTAGGGCTTAGGTTTCATCTTGTATCAATCTTTTCAGATACAAGACTGTTGAAAGAGTTATCCTTCTAATATTTGTTTTGCATCTAATTCTGAAGTATCTTGTGCATGTATTTTTCATGAAACAGGCGACTAATTCTTTTGTCGATGCCTTTGAATTATCATGTTTCTCGTCCGCTTTGATGAAGTTTTACAGGATTACAGATGATAGTTGACTCAATATACTGGGCATGCCTGTGATTGTTGATTTATGAACTTCTGCCTGTAACTTTGTGTTGAAGATATTATGATCAGCTGGGACAAGCTGTTGAAATGTGAGTTGGGTTTTCATCTTGCCTCATGTTTTAGTTTGCTGTAAGTGCAGTCTCAATAGTCTCAGATTAAAGGGTAACAAGTAGCAAGTACTGCCAACATAATAAATTGCATTTGTCATGATGAAAGTGAGTGGGCAGGAGCAAGATGCTTGGGTTGAAATCAGTAGCAGCATTCTTGGCTGCTACCTGAATGACAAGCAGTGGTTGAAACTCTGTGAGCTGCTTCTGCTTGCTTTCTGAGGAATTTATTTTAAAATATCCTCCTTTTGCAATTGATAGTGCAGTCAAATTTGCTACAGCTCCTTGTCTGAACTGCACCTTCCCTTAACATTAATAATGGAAATTTGTTCAGTTATTTAAATGATAGTCATGCTCAATTGATTGTAATTGAATAACTGGATCTTTTGTCAAGACTATTTAACAATATGAGATGATCACATAGAAAACTAAAATTTTGAATTCATGGGCGGACCCTGGACTCTTTGGTGGCAGTGGGGGAGGAATGTAGGAGAGAGATCAAATTTGACAACTACAATACTTTCAAATTATTAATTTATCAGTTTTCAAAGAGGATGGAAGAGGATTTCAACACATCTTTGAAAAGCAAAAAAACAAAGTTATGTGCAAAAATTACGAATACGATTAGGGGCAATCTGAGCCATACTTGGTAACTTTTTAGCAATTTGTTTTATTTTCTTTCTTTGTTTTCTAAAAGTTTGTGTCAACGTAGAACTTTTATTCCCTTTTATTTTAACTTTTATTTGAGTCTGAGTAATTTTTAGATGAAAATTTTCACTACAGCCGCCTTCTGTTCTTCATAATTAGAAAAAAAATCATTCTCATATTTTTATTTTCGTTGCAGCTTTATTTATGTCAGCATAAATTGATTTTTCTCAGCTGTTTCTTTATAAATTTTCATTTTCTCTTTCACTCTTCCCCATCGCCTTTGACGTTCCTCTCTTCTCAACCTTGATCCCTACGCAAAGTAATTCGCCGATCGACTTACACAGTCAGGCTGTCGTCAGGGTTGGAGGGGGGCAGGGAGCCCCCTCCTGGTGGTCTCAAGGGTGGAGCTCCGTGTATCAAATTTTTTTAAGATCGATCTTTTGCAGATCTCATTTGTTCATACTCGCGATGAGTTTTATTTGTGATCGATGTGATTTTTAGATCTGAAAAGCATTGGGCATCATTCAATGTTGGTGAACGAGGGTTTTATGGTGATGATGAAACTGATATGAAGATTGCAACTCATGATCGCAGTCCTCTGTGAGGATTACGACTATAGCCGCAACCTTTTATTAGAAGACTGTGACTATGCTTGTACTCTTTTTATTAGTGAAAAATTAGAGCATTTTGTGAGGACTGCGATCATTGCACAGTCTCAATATAGACTGAAAAATTGTTTTTTTTTTAGAACTGTGATCATGATTGTAGTCCTAAAAAAAGCTAAAAAATAAAGTATTTTTGTGAGGACTATGGTCATGATCGCAGCCCTATTAAAGAGGACTGTGATCATAATCGCAGTCCCATGAAGACTCAAAAACATAATTTTTGTGAGGAATGCGATCATAATCGTAGTCCTAATAAACATTAAAAATAAGACATTTTTTGTAAAGATTGTGATCGGGGGAAATCGTGCACAAAAAGTGTATGTTTTGAAATTGATATTTAAAGTGTGTGTGCTTTGGCTTCCTCGATACTTCCGTTATAGCATAGAGGCTAAAATGAGTCGAATCCACAAGAACGGGAGGCGATAGAAACTTACACGGTATGTTCACGTGTATGTTAATAATTCTTCAATGTTTGAAAGAATGAAAGAAAGGAAAACAAAGGATGGAAAAGAGAAGTACGGTGAAACACGAAGAAGTGGGAAACATAGAAAAAAAAGATATTTGTGATTTTTGATATTTCTAAAACAAAGTGAAAAAGAAAGAAAACCCATGACTACTAACTACTAATGACTCCACCAACATGCTAACCTCTTGGTGATAGATGCCTCACATGTATCATTGGCCATCACTAGTCCTTAGTTCAAGAGCTTTTCAAAGTATGACCCATATATTAACTCATCACATCCAAACTCAACAATACAAGAGCAAGCTACACTTAAACCATCAAAACTAAACAAGAGTAAGCATGGAGTAAAGTAATGTTAGCTTGTTAGAGAGTTAGGATGTTAGAGTGTTAGATCCATTATCATGAGCCATCAATGGCTCTTGCAAGAGTAAGGCCAAGTAGAGGCTATTAGATTCATGTGAATTATCAAGTAAAAAGTTAGACTAGCTAGTGGTAAATAGTTAGCTGCCATGATATAAAAGGAGTCAGAGAGAAGAAAATAAAGAGAGGTAAGGGAGAGCCTTTCATAGATTGTCACCTTCTATTACAAGAACTCTTGCTTTCCAACCATATACCACACTCTCTTCTATTACAAGATCTACAAGAAATGGAAACTACAAAAGAAGAAGAAGAACAACTAATCTAAAATTACCCTAAACTACAATATGGAGAAGAAAGTACCCTAACTCTCTGTATTTCTTCCATCTGAGGAACCCTATGGGGGTATATATGGGCACCAGGGGAAAGGGGGCCAGGGGGACAACCCCTGGCCCAAAGCACGGGCGCAGCGGCGCCCGGACATCTATGAAAACGCAGCCAAGGTCGCGTTTCTACGGCTCTTCTAGAGCCGCGCCAGCCTTCTAAAGCCGCGCGCGTTGCGCCTGCTGCCGCGCGCTGTCGCGTCTGTCCCCTGTCAGCTGGATGTCCCAGTTTCTAGTTTTGGGCCCCTGGTTTTGACGAATCAGCTCTCCAAAGTCAATAACTATATTATAGGCCTTTAATCACCCATTAAATAGTGATTTAGGGTCTTCTTCTTCATTACACACCATGGACCTAGAAACATTCAAGAGAGGTGTTATTAACAGAATTTAATATTAAATAAATGTGAAGATGTGGTATGAAATATGCAGTCTTAGAGACTAATCAGATTGCGATAGGACTGTGATTATGATTGCAATCCTCTATGTACCAGCAATCTGCATTTTCAAAGCGGTTCACTTTTTTTTGAATCGATTACTGCGGGACATTTGCGTTTTTTGTCACTGAGGCGCGCTTTTGCGCTTGAAACGTGGGCATCTTGGTTGGTCTAAAAAAAGAGGTGGCTGTAATAAATTAAATTATGAAACTGAGTTTTTTCTTAATTACAATTTGACATAGGGGGCTGTAGCAAAATCCCCCTCTTTAGAACTCTTATATTATTTTCTTTATTAAACTTTTAGTAGCTTTAGGACTAAAATGTATGAAAGCCTACATAAAGCCACCTTCAAATAACTTGTAGCAGCCTTCTTTACCTTAATAAAATTACAAAAATATTTTCTTTCCTTGCCTCGAATTTTTGGATCTTTACAGCTACAATTCGGTAATTACTACCTAATACAACTTTCACTATATCAGTATTAGAGCAAAGGTTTTTCCTCTTGTTCAGATAGCTGAAAGCATTGATAATGCCAACATTAGCGAGGCTCTCATCAAGCGAGTCAATCATACCGAGGAATCCTACGAAAATCTAATGAATCCATCACCACCTTGAGTGGGAGCAATACTAGTCATAGTCAAGAAGATCCATGTGCAGATGTCCACGATGATCCTCCCAATTGTTAATAAAAACAACACACACATCTGAAAAACATTAATTTTAGGAGATGATTCTGATTAAAGGACAAGTTTTTTGATAAGGATGATCAACCAATCAGAGGATTTGAAGATCAAGAGTAATATCAGTGAATAAAAAATCTTCTCTTCTTTTCAGGTTACATTAATACAAAGGTTTTCTTGTTTAGATATTATAGTGATCAAATTCTAACCCTATTTAAGATGACGATGCATATTCTTTACCTTCTAACCCTCTGCGGTACATCAGATGCTATCCTTTGAAGTCCATACAATTTCCGACCTCCTCCAGATCTGCTCCGCCATGAGATTTTCTCCGTTCCAAAGGTTTCAGCTCCGAGCCAAGCAGCTCCAGCAACAGTTCACTCTCAATCCCCGCCGACAGTCATGCCATCTTATTTTTCTCCGCTTTCATGACGTGTAACGTCACTCAGTGTGGGCAGTTATGGACAATGATAGATTTTCCTGCGTGCAATCTCTACAAGCCAGCACCACTAATCGTGGCTATTACCAGAAATGAATATGTGCAAATCTTGCAGTTATGAAGATCTCGCCCACACCATCTGTCACTATACCAATAGCTCAATTGAGTATAAGTAAAGTTGTCCCTCCAACGAAGAAATACATTCAAGCCTCGAGGGAAAAGCCCTGAGTAAAGATTCAATCCCTGATATGAAAGGAGTCCAATTCTAAAATCCTACACTCATCTTCAAGATTCCTGTGATCCTTATAAATTGAGAATTATAGTGAAGTTTCTCTTTTTCCCCGTAGTTTTTCCTAATTACGGGTTTTCCGCATAAAATTATGTGTGTCCCTTTTTGCGTTGTGCTTTCTTTATGCGCACTACCCAACTACTTCTATTGTTTGTGGTAAGGATCAACCGTCCAATCACTTTTGGCAAAAATTCACCACCACAATTGTTGCTTTCATTGAGATCTGAGTTCCTACACTCAAGATCTCCCTTCCAAATACCACAAAACCTCTCAAAAAAGATCTTCCATAAAAATCCTCTTTTACAGCGCTGATATCCCTAAGAAAGTAAACCATTATCCTCAATGATGCAATGTCTAAAGACAAGGCCATCATCACCATTGGGGGCACGATTCCCCTGCCTATCGTCGATCAACCGCGTACCACCGAAAGACACTGGTTCTTCCTTGCCTCAGGAGGCAATCGCTGGTGTCCAACCACCGTAATAGCATGAAAATCAGCTCTTTCAGATGCTCACCAATATTAAAGAGTAGATGAAAGAGCAACAAGCCCGTTAGATCATGATTGGGAGTAGGCGACTTTTGATCACGAGAATGCCATCTGCGAACATGAGGTATTGAGGTAACTCAATAACCAACTCTAGGTCCAATACTTCCCTCCAAACAATCAGATGCTGATGTAGTCGAAAAACGAGCCCGAAGTCAGCGGATCCACCCACTTCCAAGCCCTCGACGAGCTGATCCAAAAATCGATCGTGGAGGCTAAACTGCAAAGCCGCTCAATGCTTTCAACTGCCAAAGTCTCCGACTCCCCTCTCTCCAAGGAGATCCTAGAGTGCGAGTTCCCAAAGAAATTCTCGACTGCAACTTCGACTACTATTCTAGAGTAAGTGACCCAGTTCAACACATCAGGCATTTTCGGGATAAGATGGTGATCTATTCCCACAACGATTTAATTGTATGCCTCACATTCTTTTCCAATCTGAAAAGCATAGCCTCAGATTGGTTCTACTCTCTGCCTCTACAATCTCTCCACAACTTCGAGGAAGTGTCCAAAGCATTTATCACCCAGTACGCATATCGCCGGGAGACTAAATGAGACAACCAACATCTTCTCACCGTGAAGATGAGGCAGAGCGACAACCTCAAATCTTACATCGGCTACTTCTAGAGCCAATTGGGCAAGGTCCCCAACTGTGGTGAGGACGTCTCTGCACTCACGTTCATCAGCAGACAACAAGTCTCTCACCTCTTGTAGAAACATCTTTTGATGTACATGTCACCTGCATGAGCGAGGTTTTATCCCGAGCTCAGCCCTACATCTAGTTGGAGAGGCAATGAAGACTTCCTCCAACCACTCCGCGAAGCCTGACGACCACGGAGGAAAATCAAAGTTTTCGCTCGAAACCTTTGCCCATGCCCAAGATTGGAAACGGGGGCAACCTGCCTACAAGAGATAATGTAAAGTCACCTAGAGGGGGGGGGGGGGGTGAATAGGTGATGGCTAATCTAATGGTCACTTAATGCCAAATAATGCGGAATTAAAACTATTATGACTTAATTAAACTTCTTACACTAAACACCACGTATAACACAAGAGTGTTACCGAATTTCCCGTGAAGGGCTCTGGACAAACTTCTCTAGATTCCCCTAGATAAGGGTTGAAGTGCCGCGTTGGCTCTCTTGGTTAAATACAAGTGTTAGCAAACAATCCCAAGCATGTATATCAATTAAGCACACAAGTATATCATGCATGTAAAGATAAACACAATAGAAGCATGCAAGATATAAACAAGAGACAAAGAGAGAGAGAGAGAGTGAGCAATCGCAAACACAAGGGATTTGTTCCGAGGTTCGAGCACACTTGCTCTACATCCCCGCCTTCGACACACGAAGGATTTCCACTATAATCGATCCCACCGGATTACTCGGTGCCGCAACACCTACAACTCTCGGACTCCCTAGTCCGTACACACCGCAAGCCCACCGGCTCGCCGAGGCCGCACCTCAAACAACAAGTTCGCACCCGAACTCGAAACAACGCGGACACACACGTCCGCCTCCTCAAAGTACAAGAAAGGAACTCTTGGTGATCTAAACACTTTGATCACCAATAAACACTCTCACTACAACACTCCTATAGAATGAATAATCAATGGATAGCTCAAGTGTTTGTGTGAGAAAAACTAGGAAAGAGATGGTGGAGGAAAACTCAAGAAAATCTCTTTTAACACTCTTGATAAAACTTTCTTTTTGATTGGAAATATTTGCTCTCAATTTTGTGGAGAAAAACCTCTTGAAAGAGTGGGAAAAACTGACTCTAAAAGTCTCCAAAAATCTTGTAGAAAAACAATGCCCAAACCCCCAAATTTATAGGGGTAGAAAAACTAGCCGTTGGGATCTGTCAGGCCTGTCAGTCGACCGCCTGGTCGACCGGCCAACGGTCATATTTCAGACCGTTTGAGCCATCGGTCGACCGGTCGGTCGACCGATCCAGGATACAGAGAGCAAGTCTCTCTATCCGGTCGACCGCTCGGTCGACCGGGGCCTTTCCAGAGAGCAGAGCTCTCTGGACGGTCGACCGGGTCGGTCGGCCGACCCTCCTGCCAGAACTGGCGTGCACGTCTGTGCACGTCGGTCGACCGCCCGGTCGACCGGCTGAAGCCAGATCAGAAAACTAAGGGATTTGAAACTTGGACTTTTTGAATGAAATAAAATCCCATAAAATACTGAAAAATCTATAAAAATAATTTTACCAATATACTTTGATAAACAAACATGCTTGCACAAAATCAAGGCATGTTATAAATGATTTGGCTTATTTTTGTAAGTTGGAAAATTGGCTCAAATGAAAACAGTATTTTCCAAAACTTATTTTTCCAAACTTTGTTTTCCCAAAACATCTCCAAATACAAAAACAAGATATTTAAACAACTTTGAAAGCATAGGGTGTATGGATATGATCCACTACACAAATATGGTGAAATATCTATGTTTTTGACATTATGCACTAAACATGGTTTTGGTTAAAAGATATGTAAACTTGAAAACTAAAATCCAAACATGTATTTTCTAAAATTGAAAATCTTTTGTAAAATAAAACTATCAAGAGTGTGTGTGTATATGTACTTGAGCAATTCACCAACTACTCTATCCTTTACATTTTAACTAAAGCAAAATCTTCTAAAACAAACCTAGACTCAAGTCTTCATCTTCTTGAAGTCTTCACTTGAAGCCTTCTTGACTTGGTCCAAACACCATGCTAGCTCCAAAACTTGACTTCAAATCCTTTGTTGAAGCTATGCACCTACTAAGATCTTGATCATAAATCTGTCACTAATTAAACACAAGATCATTAGTAAACATAACTACATGAGTTGATCATCATCCAAACTAGAGTGATGGGCCTTCGGGCCAACAATCTCCCCCTTTTTGATGATGACAAAACTCATGAAGTTATATATGCATGGATTAAAGTAAAGCTTCAAAGAAGCTCCCCCTTAACTCATGCATAACACATAAACAAATAGATATGCAATAAAGCTCATAAACATGTATGCAAATGAAGGAGTAAACATGCTAATCAAGCATAAAACAAATCAAATTCTTTTTTTCCTATTTGTAAAACAAAACTTATATGTATAAACAATCCTTTTTCACAAAATATGCATATGAATCCAAAATCTTTCTCCCCCCTTTTGTCAATCATCAACAAGGGGTAAAAATAATCAACAAATTTTTCTCCCCCTTTTTGTCATAAACAAAGAGATCAATAAGGGGTGTAAACAAATAAGTTAATAAAAGGTTATATGCGATATACATTCATGAAGAGGAAGACGGTTAAGTAACTTTCCTACACATATACATTACATGAAGGAGGGATGACAAGCCTAATTCACATAACGTATAATATGTAATGCATAAGAGGAGATGTGAAGCTCCCCCTACACACGTGTATCACATAAAGAAGTTGTCAAGCTCCTCAATATACAATACACTCAACATGAATCTATATGTAGAAGAGATGTTAAGCTCTCCTTGCATATAGGCAATGCAACTCAAAAATTTTGAATTTTTCTTTATTAAAACAAAAATTTGAATTTTCTCAATAAAACAAATCTTGAGAATTTTTCTTAAAATATTTGTTTATTTTCTTATCATAAATAACTTTGTGCTTTAAACATGCAAAAAAATTTTAACTTAAGCACAAATACCTCATATATATGTATGAAAAATGAGTATACCAAATGAAATTGATACATCATATATAGAAAAACAAAATATGAGTATATACAAAAATAGAGTCAAATTGATACCAATTGAAATGATTCAATGATAGCAATTGAAACAATAATAGGATCATGTGTATATCTCATAAATATTGAAGAATAAATAACTAGTTAAATTAATTTTTGAAAAACTAGTTAAAGATCCTTCAAAAATATGAAACCAAATCATATGTATTTCATGAATCATACCAAATACACAAGAGATGACACTCAAAATCGATTAAGTCCATAAAAGTGTTCATGAATCAAAGTCATGACAAAACAAATGAAGTATGAGTGTACAAGAATCATGTATATAGCATTTCATGAAAATAGTCATTAAGGCTCAAAATGATCAAAACACATTATTCATTTTATTTTATCTAACAAAACATGAAAATTTATTTTTCATTAAAACAAACAAACTTCTAGGTATATGTATGATTTATCTAAATCTAACAATATGCATACATATTCCAAACATAAAACGAGTCTATTAATAGTATTTGCATGAAGGCAAGAGACTCACGGGTATATATGTATATTTATTAGATTTGAATAGAAATTACATATATATGAAGTAAAACATGAAAATAGGCAAAACAAGTGTAAATGAGAGAATCATCAAAACTAGGCTATACATGTGCATATAGTGAGTACAAATGAACATGAAGTGCAAACGTATATGAATTAAATGTTGCTCACTACTTGTACATGTATAAATCCAAGTTTTAATAGAAACTACATCTAAACAAGTTATATACCTCATGAAGCACAAAACAAATAAAACATGAACATGCTAAATGATATCATGAAATAGGCATGTATAGGCTAGTTATGAGCATGTAAATAAATTAGGAGTTTAGAGATAGTTACCAACCAACTCCAAAGCTCCAAACATGGTGGTTTTCCCACCAAAACTCCTTGATAGCTGTGCATCAATTATATGTCCTTCAAGTCCATGCAACCACCACCAAGGCACCAAATCTCTCACGGCTTGTGAGAGCCTTCACCTACATCAAAAACAAAAGGTGGGGATTTGGTACCCATTTTCTTTTGGGTCCTTGGGGGTTAGCTTCGTGTTGAGGAACCCAAACATTTTTATTAGCAAAATTTAAAGCATTTATCTTATCATAACAAAATTTTACTAATGGCCTTTGCGGCCACAATGTGTACACTTGTACACCTTAGAATGCTTATGTGTGTGATTGTGATCGTGACGTGCAACATAAGCATATGCATGATGATGATGTGCATGAATATGTGGAGTTTGTTTCTTTGAAAACAAAGACTCCAATCTATTGTGATTAAAAGCACAAGAGCTCAAAGTGGAGCTCAAACAATCAATTTTCTTTTTCAAAAATTTAACTTCATTTTGATCAATAGAAGCGGTGGCATGTAAAGCATGATCAAAAGTCTTTTTCTTTTTAGAAAATTTTTCTTTTTCTTTTTCACAAATTTTTCTTTTTAAACAAGAGTTTTCTTGAAAAATAACTTCTTTTTGTTTTTCCACCAAATAATTTCATTTTTCAATAAGTGTTTCCTTCACATAAATCATTCAATTTGGACATTAAGGAAACATTCTCATTTTTCAAAATCTCATTTTCTTTTCCAATGCATGCAACCTTATTTCTAAATGAATTATTTTCTTTATGCATGCAATCAAATTTCTTTTTCAAAATTTTATTATCTTTTCTAAGCATGTCATATTTCTCAAGTAATTGTTGACAAAAACAAGCAAGCTCATCATATGACATGTTTTCATCATCTAACTCGGATTCGGTGTTTACCTCAAGGGGGTTATCCCCTTGGACCATATAGCACTTATTGGAGATGTCGCTTCCAACATCCGAGTCACTTCCCGCATAGTATTGATCATTTTCGCCAAGAGAGAGGAGGGTGTTCCAAACTACAAAAGCCAAATCAAGATTAGCAACCCTAATAAATAATCATCATTTAGGGAAGATCTTAAAGCATGTAGGGCTTTTGAGTTAGCCTCAATATACTTGCTATTGTTAATATATGAATCATTAGTGGTAGCAAGATAAACATGAATGCCTAGGGCTTTGAGGTACAAGGACATCTTAACCTTCCAAATTTGGATGTTAAGAATGTCAAACATGGGTGGTGACATGAAATCCATGGTGTGTATACAAATATTATGAATAGCCTAAAAAGAGGATTTTTAACACTAGGTTGTAAGACCCAAAAGAGCACTTGACTCTGATACCAATTGTAAAGTCACCTAGAGGGGGGTGAATAGGTGATGGCTAATCTAATGGTCACTTAATGCCAAATAATGCGGAATTAAAACTATTATGACCTAATTAAACTTCTTACACTAAACACCACGTATAACAGAAGAGTGTTGCCGAATTTCCCGTGAAGGGCTCTGGACAAACTCCTCTAGATTCCCCTAGATAAGGGTTGAGGTGCCGCGTTGGCTCTCTTGGTTAAATACAAGTGTTAGCAAACAATCCCAAGCATGTATATCAATTAAGCACATAAGTATATCATGCATGTAAAGATAAACACAATAGAAGCATGCAAGATATAAACAAGAGACAAAGAGAGAGAGAGAGAGAGTGAGCAATCGCAAACACAAGGGATTTGTTTCGAGGTTCGAGCACACTTGCTCTACATCCCCGCCTTCGACACACGAAGGATTTCCACTATAATCGATCCCACCGGATCACTCGGTGCCGCAACACCTACAACTCTCGGACTCCCTAGTCCGTACACACCGCAAGCCCACCGGCTCGCTGAGGCCGCACCTCAAAACACAGTTCGCACCCGAACTCGAAACAACGCGGACACACACGTCCGCCTCCTCAAAGTACAAGAAAGGAACTCTTGGTGATCTAAACACTTTGATCACCAATAAACACTCTCACTACAACACTCCTATAGAATGAATAATCAATGGATAGCTCAAGTGTTTGTGTGAGAAAAACTAGGAAAGAGATGGTGGAGGAAAACTTAAGAAAATCTCTTTTAACACTCTTGATAAAACTTTCCTTTTGATTGAAAATATTTGCTCTCAATTTTGTAGAGAAAAACCTCTTGAAAGAGTGGGAAAACTGGCTCTAAAAGTCTCCAAAAATCTTGTAGAAAATAATGCCCAAACCCTCAATTTATAGGGCTAAAAAACTAGCCGTTGGGGTCTGTCAGGCCTGTCGGTCGACCGCCCCGGTCGACCGGCCAACGGTCATATTTCAGACCGTTTGAGCCATCGGTCGACCGGTCGGTCGACCGATCCAGGATACAGAGAGCAAGTCTCTCTGTCCGGTCGACCGCTCGGTCGACCGGGGCCTTTCCAGAGAGCAGAGCTCTCTGGACGGTCGACCGGTCGGTCGGCCGCCCTCCTGCCAGAACTGGCGTGCACGTCTGTGCACGTCGGTCGACCGCCCGGTCGACTGGCTGAAGCCAGATCAGAAAACTAAGGGATTTGAAACTTGGTCTTTTTGAATGAAATAAAATCCCATAAAATACTGAAAAATCTACAAAATAGTTTTACCAATATACTTTGATAAACAAACATGCTTGCACAAAATCAAGGCATGTTATAAATGATTTGGACTATTTTTGTAAGTTGAAAAAATTGGCTCAAATGAAAACAGTATTTTCCAAACTTATTTTTCCAAACTTTGTTTTTTCCAAATATCTCTAAATACAAAAACAAGATATTTAAATAACTTTGAAAGCATAGGGTGTATGGATATGATCCACTACACAAATATGGTGAAATATCTATGTTTTTGACATTATGCACTAAACATTATTTTGGTTAAAAGATATGTAAACTTGAAAACCAAAATCCAAACATGTATTTTCTAAATTGAAAATCTTTTGTAAAATAAAACTATCAAGAGTGTGTGTGTATATGTACTTGAGCAATCCACCAACTACTCTATCCTTTACATTTTAACTAAAACAAAATCTTCTAAAAAAACCTAGACTCAAGTCTTCATCTTCTTGAAGTCTTCACTTGAAGCCTTCTTGACTTGGTCCAAACACCGTGCTAGCTCCAAAACTTGACTTCAAATCCTTTGTTGAAGCTATGCACCTACTAAGATCTTGATCATAAATCTGTCACTAATTAAACACAAGATCATTAGTAAACATAACTACATGAGTTGATCATCATCAAAACTAGAGTGATGGCCTTCAGGCCTACAATTTCCCCCTTTTTGATGATGATAAAACTCATGAAGTTATATATGCATGGATTAAAGTAAAGCTTCAAAGAAGCTCCCCCTTAACTCATGCATAACACATAAACAAATAGATATGCAATAAAGCTCATAACATGTATGCAAATGAAGGAGTAAACATGCTAATCAAGTATAAAACAAATCAAATTCTTTTTCTCCTATTTGCAAAACAAAACATATATGTATAAACAATCCTTTTTCACAAAACATGCATATGAATCCAAAATCTTTCTCCCTCTTTTGTCAATCATCAACAAAGGGGTAAAAACACAATCAACAAATTTTTCTCCCCCTTTTTGTCATAAACAAAGAGATCAATAAGGGGTGTAAACAAATAAGTCAATAAAAGGTTATATGTGATATACATTCATGAAGAGGAAGACAGTTAAGTAACTTTCCTGCACATATACATTACATGAAGGAGGGATGACAAGTTCTAATTCACATAACGTATAATATGTAATGCATAAGAGGAGATGTAAAGCTCCCCCTACACACGTGTATCACATAAAGAAGAGTTGTCAAGCTCCTCAATATACAATACACTCAACATGAATCTATATGTAGAAGAGATGTTAAGCTCTCCTTGCATATAGGCAATACAACTCAAAAATTTTGAATTTTTCTTTATTAAAAAAAAATTTGAATTTTCTCAATAAAACAAATCTTGAGAATTTTTCTTAAAATATTTATTTATTTTCTTATCATAAACAACTTTGTGCTTTAAACATGCAAACAATTTTAACTTAAGCACAAATAACTCATATATATGTATGAAAAATGAGTATACCAAATGAAATTGATACATACATATATAAGAAAACAAAATATGAGTATATACAAAAATAGAGTCAAATTGATACCAATTGAAATGATTCAATGATAGCAATTGAAACAATAATAGGATCATGTGTATATCTCATAAATATTGAAGAATAAATAACTAGTTAAATTAATTTTTGAAAACTAGTTAAAGATCCTTCAAAAATATGAAACCAAATCATATGTATCTCATGAATCATACCAAATACACAAGAGATGACACTCAAAATCGATTAAGCTCATAAAAGTGTTCATGAATAAAAGTCATGACAAACCAAATGAAGTATGAGTGTACAAGAATCATGTATATAGCATTTTCATGAAAATAGTCATAAGGCTCAAAATGATCAAAACACATTATTCATTTTATTTTATCTTACAAAACATGAAAATTTATTTTCATTAAAACAAAATAAACTTCTAGGTATATGTATGATTTATCGAAATCTAACAATATGCATACATATCCCAAACATAGAACGAGTTTATTAATAGTATTTGCATGAAGGCAAGAGACTCACGGTATACATGCATATTTATTAGATTTGAATAAAAATTACATATACATAAAGTAAAACTTGAAAATAGGCAAAACAAGTGTAAATGAGAGAATCATCAAAAGTAGGCTATACATGTGCATATAGTGAGTACAAATGAACATAAAGTGTAAACGTATATGAATCAATGTTGCTCACTACTTGTACATGTATAAATTCAAGTTTTAATAGAAACTACATCTAAACAAGTTATATACCTCATGAAGCACAAAAAATAAAACATGAACATGCTAAATGATATCATGAAATAGGCATGTATAGGCTAGTTATGAGCATGTAAATAATTAGGAGTTTAGAGATAGTTACCAACCATACTCCAAAGCTCCAAACATGGTGGTTTTTCCACCAAAACTCCTTGATAGCGGTGCATCAATTATATGTCCTTCAAGTCCATGCAACCACCACCAAGGCACCAAATCTCTCACGGCTTGTGAGAGCCCTCACATACATCAAAAACAAAACATGGGGATTTGGTACCCATTTTCTTTTGGGTCCTTGGGGATTAGCTTTGTGTTGAGGAACCCAAACATTTTTATTAGCAAAATTTAAAGCATTTATCTTATCATAACAAAATTTTGCTAAATGGCCTTTGCGGTCACAATGTGTACACTTGTACACCTTAGAATGCTTATGTGTGTGATTGTGATCGTGACGTGCAACATAAGCATATGCATGATGATGATGTGCATGAATATGTGGAGTTTGTTTCTTTGAAAACAAAGACTCCAATCTATTGTGATTAAAAGCACAAGAGCTCAAAGTGGAGCTCAAACAATCAATTTTCTTTTTCAAAAATTTAACTTCATTTTGATCAATAGAAGTGATGTAAAGCATGATCAAAAGTCTTTTTCTTTTTAGAAACTTTTTCTTTTTCTTTTTCTCAAAATTTTCTTTTTAAACAAGAGTTTTCTTGAAAACAACTTCTTTTTGTTTTCCACCAAAATAATTTTATTTTCAAATTAGTGTTTCTTTCACATAAATCATTCAATTTGGACATTAAGGAAACATTCTCATTTTTCAAAATCTCATTTTCTTTTCAATGCATGCAACCTTATTTCAAAATGAATCATTTTCTTTATGCATGCATTCAAATTTCTTTTTCAAAATTTATTATCTTTTCTAAGCATGTCATATTTCTTAAGTAATTGTTGACAAAAACAAGCAAGCTCATCATATGACATGTTTTCATCATCTAACTCGGATTCGGTGTTTACCTCAAGGGGGTTATCCCCTTGGACCATATAGCACTTGTTGGAGATGTCGCTTCCAACATCCGAGTCACTCCCCGCATAGTATTTATCATTTTCGCCAAGGGAGAGGAGGGTGTTCCAAACTACAAAAGCCAAATTAAGATTAGAAACCCTAAATAAATAATCATCATTTAGGGAAGATCTTAAAGCATGTAGGGTTTTTGAGTTAGCCTCAATATACTTGCTATTGTTAATATATGAATCATTAGTGGTAGCAAGATAAACTGAATGCCTAGGGCTTTGAGGTACAAGGACATCTTAACCTTCCAAATTTGGATGTTAAGAATGTCAAACATGGGTGGTGACATGAAATCCATGGTGTGTATACAAATATTGTGATTAGCCTAAAAAGAGGATCTTTAACTCTAGGTTGTAAGACCCAAATTCATAGCACTTGGCTCTGATACCAATTGTAAAGTCACCTAGAGGGGGTGAATAGGTGATGGCTAATCTAATGGTCACTTAATGCCAAATAATGCGGAATTAAAACTATTATGACCTAATTAAACTTCTTACACTAAACACCACGTATAACACAAGAGTGTTGCTGAATTCCCCGTGAAGGGCTCTGGACAAACTCCTCAAGATTCCCCTAGATAAGGGTTGAGGTGCCGCGTTGACTCTCTTGGTTAAATACAAGTGTTAGCAAACAATCCTAAGCATGTATATCAATTAAGCACACAAGTATATCATGCATGTAAAGATAAACACAATAGAAGCATGCAAGATATAAACAAGAGACAAAGAGAGAGAGAGAGTGAGCAATCGTAAACACAAGGGATTTGTTTCGAGGTTCGAGCACACTTGCTCTACATCCCCGCCTTCGACACACGAAGGATTTCCACTATAATCGATCCCACTGGATCACTCAGTACCGCAACACCTACAACTCTCGGACTCCCTAGTCCGTACACACAGCAAGCCCACCGGCTCGCCGAGGCCAACAACAAGTTCGCACCCGAACTCGAAACAACGCGGACACACACGTCCGCCTCCTCAAAGTACAAGAAAGGAACTCTTGGTGATCTAAACACTTTGATCACCAATAAACACTCACTACAACACTCCTATAGAATGAATAATCAATGGATAGCTCAAGTGTTTGTGTGAGAAAAACTAGGAAAGAGATGGTGGAAGAAAACTCAAGAAAATCTCTTTTAACACTCTTGAGAAAACTTTCCTTTTGATTGAAAATATTTGCTCTCAATTTTGTGGAGAAAAACCTCTTGAAAGAGTGAGAAAAACTGGCTCTAAAAGTCTCCAAAAATCTTGTAGAAAAACAATGTCCAAACCCCAAATTTATAGGGCTAGAAAAACTAGCCGTTGGGGTCTGTCATGCCTGTCGGTCGACCGCCCGGTCGACCGGCCAACGGTCATATTTCAGATCGTTTGAGCCATCGGTCGACCGTCGGTCGACCGAGCCAGGATACAGAGAGCAAGTCTCTCTGTCCGGTCGACCGCTCGGTCGACCGGGCCTTTCCAGAGAGCAGAGCTCTCTGGACGGTCGACCGGGTCGGTCGGCGGCCCTCCTGCCAGAACTGGCGTGCACGTCTGTGCACGTCGGTCGACCGCCCGGTCGACCGGCTGAAGCCAGATCAGAAAACTAAGGGATTTGAAACTTGGTCTTTTTGAATGAAATAAAATCCCATGAAATACTGAAAAATCTACAAAAATAGTTTTACCAATATACTTTGATAAACAAACTTGCTTGCACAAAATCAAGGCATGTTATAAATGATTTGGACTATTTTTGTAAGTTGGAAAAATTGGCTCAAATGAAAACAGTATTTTTCAAAACTTATTTTTCCAAACTTTATTTTTTCAAAACATCTCCAAATACAAAAATAAGATATTTAAACAACTTTGAAAGCATACGGTGTATGGATATGATCCACTACACAAACATGATGAAATATCTATGTTTTTGACATTATGCACTAAACATGGTTTTGGTTAGAAGATATGTGAACTTGAAAACCAAAATCCAAACATGTATTTTCTAAAATTGAAAATCTTTTGTAAAACAAAACTATCAAGAGTGTGTGTGTATATATACTTGAGCAATCCACCAACTACTCTATCCTTTACATTTTAGCTAAAACAAAATCTTCTAAAACAAGCCTAGACTCAAGTCTTCATCTTCTTGAAGTCTTCACTTGAAGCCTTCTTGACTTGGTCCAAACACCGTGCTAGCTCCAAAACTTGACTTCAAATCCTTTGTTGAAGCTATGCACCTACTAAGATCTTGATCATAAATCTGTCACTAATTAAATACAAGATCATTAGTAAACATAACTACATGAGTTGATCATCATCAAAACTAGAGTGATGGGCCTTCGGGCCAACAGATAAGAGCTCTCGATCCTCTCACTGAACCTGTTCCGAGCCTACAAGTCGATAGAGCAATCCACTTCCAGCCCAACGGGCTCCCCTCAGGTAAATGTACCCTTGGTACTTTTTCTCTACCAAGCACGGAACACAAACACTAGTCTACGGGCTCTCCTCAGATGAATGTACCCTTGGTAGTTTTCCCTCTACCAAGCGCGGAACACATACGCTAGCCTATGGGCTCCCCTTAAGCAAATGTATCATTGGTAGTTTTCTTCTCCCAAGTGCGGAATACAAACGCCAGCCTACGGGAGGATGAGGTCCAAACTGGATCATCAGTTTGCTGCGGGTCCTACCCCTGCTCGAAGTATACGCATGCAATCTGTCGATGGGTCGCACCCCCACTTCAGGCCCTTACCAAGTTCACAGTTACGCTGATGGGGCTAAACCCCGCTCAGAAGTAGCCGTGAACCCAACTCCATTGCTGGGATTTTCCCTACTTGGAGGCCCAACTCTGCTGCTGGGATTCCCCCCCACTCAGAGGTCTAGATCGTCAGTCTGTAGTGGGTGTTACCCCTGCTCGGAGTCGACCCATCCAATCTGTCGCTGGGTCACACCCCCACTTCAAGTCCCTTTCTTAGTTTGCAGGTAAACATTCTGGAGAGCCTATAATTGCACAAAACGTATGGTATATTCGTGAGGGTTTCTTTATTTGGATTATCCCCTCAACGTGCTAAGTTTTATATGTTTAGAGGCTAGAGAAATCAAGCGTTCTGAGAAGGTACGATCACCCATGTATTATCTGAGTACATCCTTTGCGTATGCTTTTATGTATTACTAATTTTGGGATGACACAAATTGTATATGTTTAGCCCATAACCGCATGAAACATATGGTATATACATGAGGGTTTTCTTGTTTGGTGAAGGAAATCGGATTAGCAATTGGATCGCTATTAGGTCGAGCCGTTGAGAATTCAATTCAACCCGATATGGTATTCTTCTTGTTGGGGTATGTTGCAGCCGAGGTAGCGATGATGTTGGTTGTAAAAGGCTAGGGGAAAGATAGCGGGTAGCGTGACCACGGGAGGCATATTTCAAGGGAAAAAAATAAGACAGACTGAAGTATGACAATTGCTTTGGGTGAAAGTATTGAAGTCCTTTTCTTATCTTATGCAAACAACCATAGTCTAGAAATGTTTTTGTTCTTATGAAAAAGATGACTATGTTGGTGTTTGGCTCGATTTTCAACTCAGTTAAAGCTGCAATTTTTTTGTGACAGGATTAAGTATTGCATGAATATTTAGAAGACGATGCAATCTTTATTTGGCTCAGTCTTCAATATAAAAATTGTAGATAATCATTTCAGGTGTAGGTCAAGCTTTGAATCACTTAATTGGAGTAGTATTGAAGAATTTATGCTCAGCCTTCATATCTATTCAATTCTAGGTACATGTGTCTACATAGAGAAGTTCAAAGGGTTTTGACCACTTTTGACTAGACTTGTAAATTCTCAAGAATTTCTATGCATGCATCAAAATGGGAAGACTACAAGGAGGAGTTAGAAGGTTCACTCAAACCTATAAATAGGCATGCTCTTTGTTGTGGAGGAAAAAAATCCAAAAAGCAAGTAGAAGCAAAGCAATCAATTTGGCTATAGGTTAGAAGAGTGTTTCACTTGTTTTCTCTTGAGAGATATAGAGTATTTGAGTGAAGGAGAGTTTCTCTTTCTTTCTTGAGGAGAGCTCTAGCATTGAGTTTGTAAGAAGTGGGTGTGTGAGCTGTGTACGATAGAAGTTGGCTTAGTCGGGTGTGCTGTGTGCCTTGTACACTTTTGTTGATTCCTACATAGTGAAGCCCTCACTGAGCTCCAAACTCAGTCTGTGCTTTTTTTCCATTGGGTTTTCCACGAAAATAATTTGTCTTCATTTGTGTCGCTGTATCATTTTATTTTGGTACCATGATCATTTTATTTGTATGATTCAAGTGCCATAAAAAATAAGGTCCTGACAGTGGCATTTTGATCTTGAACGCCAACAAAGTCGTATCAGAGCTTATTGGTTGGGGTGTTCACAATGGCTAAAGAGAAGACAATGGTTAGTAGCATGAAGGTTGAGTTAAAGTCATTCGATGGGCGAACCAATTTCACTCTATGGCAGCGAAAGATGATGAATATTCTTATTCAACAAGATCTTCACATGTTCATATTAGACATCGAGTACAAGCACGAGGAGATGGCCATGGAGGCCTGGAACAAGGTGGAAATCAAGGCGATGAACTCCATTGAGTTGTATCTTTCCGATAAAGTCACATATAATGTCATGGATGAGAAGATTGCAAAAGATACATGAAAGAAACTTGAGAAGTTGTTCATGGGGAAGACACTTTCTAATAAGCTATTCCTAAAAGATTATTTGCTTAACCGTCATATGGAGGAAGGAGGTGATGGTATAGAGCACCGCAATAAGTTTAATCATTGTGTGAACGACTTTTTGTGGGTGGAGGTCAAGTATGAAGAGGAGGACAAATCATTGATTTTGCTACGGTTGCTGTCGTTGTCCTTCAAGCATTTTGGAGTACACTCATGTCCAGCAAGGAAACTTTTCAGTTGGAGGAGGTTGTTAAAAACATCATTTCTCATGTTAAGATGAACAAGAGCACGGATCATGACATGAAGAATGAAGGCCTACTCATCAAGGGTCAAAGGATTATCATCAGGGTCGATCTAAGGAAAGAGGTAACAAGTTTGATAATCGCGGGAAGTTAAGATCAAAATTCAGGAGCCATAAAGATGTGGAATGCTATTATTGCCATAAGAAGGGTCACTTCAAAAAATATTACAAGAAGTTTAAAGCTAGTCAGAAAGAAGAAAAGATGAAAGCACCACTACGGTCGGAGTTGACAAAAAGAATAATGCCGAACTTCTTTCGGTTTCTTTGAGTAACAAAGTTTCAAATTCATGGATTCTTCACTCTAGTTGTACTTTTCATATATGTGCAGACAAGAATTGGTTTGACCCATATGAGAAGAAGAATGGAGGTGAAGTTCTTATGGGGAATGATGTTGCTTTTGGCATTGGCACGGTGAAAGTGAAGATGTATGATGACATCATTCGTTCTTTGGCACTCTTGATGCAAATGGCTACGTACATATTCTTCAAGCGGAGGAAAGCTTGAAATTTGCAAGAGCTCGATAGTGATTATATGAGGGGAGATGCATCCGAATAACTTGTACAAGCTTTTGGGAGATAATTTTTCTGGTGGAGCTTCTATATCCACACCAGAGAACTCGGAGAATGAGACAACTCATCTATGGCATTTTTTTTCTTGACCATATGAGTGAGCAGGCTAGGGAGGAGCTACACAAGAGAAACTATTGAAGAATATGAAGTCTTGCAAACTGAACTTTTGCAAGTATTGCGTATTTGGGAAGCAAACTAAGGTTTCTTTCAAGGTTACAGAAAAGGAGACATGCACGAAGAAAATTCTCGATTACATTCACTCTAATGTGTGGGGGCCGGCTCTGACAAAATCTCATGGTGGTGGTGCTCACTATTATGTCACATTCATGGATGATTATTCACGGAAGATTTGGGTCTATATCATGCGGGAGAAATCTGAAGTCTTTGCAAAGTTCAAAGAATGGAAAGCTGAAGTAAAGAACCAAACTGGGTGGAAGATCAAGTACTTGTGCAATGACAGTGTAGGTGAATATCGAGATGAAAAGTTCATGAATTTTGCAAGAAAGAAGACATTACTTGGCACTTCACTGCGAAGAAGACCCTACAATAAAATGGCGCAGCAGAGAGGATGAACCAGATTCTCATGGAAAGAGAAAGATGCATGAGACTTCGTGCGGGTTTACTTGAAACTTTTTGGGCAAAATCAGCTTACCACGCCATATATTTTGTTAACCGGTCTCCATCAAAGTTGCTGAATTTTAAATGCGCCGACGAATTTTGGTCGGGCAAGAACGTTGACTATTCTACTTTGAAGGTTTTCGGATGCAAGGTATATGATCATATTTCGAGGGATGAATGGAACAAGCTGAAGCCAAAATCAGTTCAGTACATATTTCTCTATTTCGAGAAGGGAGTGAAGGGCTACAAGGTATAGGATCCGAAAAATAAGAAGAAAGCGCTTAGTAGTGTTGTTATGTTTGATGAGCTAACCACTTCAAGGACTAAAGCAAATGATGTGACGAAGAAAATGTTGTTTTTTACAGAGATTCCTATTGTCAGGAGATTGCAAGCCAGGAGAACCAACCTGGGGAAGATGAGCAAAAAGCACTGGAGGAGGTTCAAGTTGAGCCTACAAGCCTAGCTCAATCACGAGTAAAGAGGACTACTCAGGGTCCAAGCAGGTGTATTGAAGCATGCTATGCTCTTTTGGCTAATGAAGGTTATTCATATTGTTTTCAAGAAGCTATTGAAAGCAACCAGTGACAAGGATAGATGGGTGCTATGTCAGAGGAAATGGATTCACTCCACAAGAACTCCGTTTGGGAGTTAGTTCCGAAACCCAAAGATCGAAAGATCATCGGCTCTAAGTGAGTTTATTGAAAGAAACATACTTACAGAACAATGTTAGTTGCAATTGGGTTCTCACCAAAGGAGGGAATTGACTACAATGCAATTTTCTCTCCGGTAGTCAAGCATACATCTATCCGAGTATTGTTATCTCTTGCGGCACAACATGACATGGAGTTGGAACAAAATGATGTGAAGACTGCTTTTCTTCACAAGGATTTGAAGGAAACTATCTATATGGCTCGGGAGGAAGGATTCATGAATAGGAAAGGAAGACCTTGTGTACAAATTAAAGAAGTCTTTGTACGAGCTCATGTAATCTCCATGACAATGATACAAGTGCTTTGACTCTTTTATGCTCCAAATCGGCTATAACAAGAGTGAGTATAATTGTCGTATTTACTCATACGGATTTGATGATGGCCACATGATTATCTTGATGCTATATGTGGATGACATGTTAATTGCATGTCGTGATGTGTCAAAGATAAAAAACGCAAAAGAATATTAAGGAGAGAATTTGACATGAAGGATCTTGATGCCGCCAAGAAGATCCTTGGAATGGAAATTAAAAGAGACTGAAAAAATGAGAGGTTGTCTTTCTCAAGGCAAATACATCAGTAAGGTGCTTGAGAAGTTTAACATGGTTGACGCCAAACATGTGTCCACTCCATTGGCTTCACACTTCATCTTGAGTGCAAAGCAAAGTCCATCTAGTGAAGTTGAACTTGAAGAAATGAAGAAAATTCTGTACGCAAGTGCAGTTGGGTTTTTAATGTATGCGATGGTGTGCACAAGGCCAGATCCTCACTCAAGTTAAGAGTGTTGTGTCAAAATATATGTCAAATTCAAGTAGAGAGCATAGAAAGCTGTCAGGTGAATTCTCAGATATTTGAATGGCACAAGAAACTTGGGCATTATATTTGAAAGACAATATGGAGAGGCGTGCATCATCGATTTTGTCGACTCCAATTATGTGGGAGATTTGGACAAGCGATAGTCTACCACGGGTTATGTTTTCACTTGTGGAAGATCGGTATGTTGGAGATCTATGCTCCAATTGGTTAGTGCTTTATCTACTACAGAAGTTGAATACATGTTGTAGGGAGAGAGGAGATAGAGGAGTAGAGGAAGTTAGCACAGAAATCGAAAATCAAAGGAGCGAGAAATGAAGCATTGAGCAGGCCAAATTGTCCTCCCGGGTCAGTCGCTCGGTCGACCGGTGGAGGAGGCCGGTAGACCGCCTGGTCGACCGGCGTGCACGACGTGCACAAGGTTAGCCCGGTCGACCGTGGCAGAGAGCGTCGACTGACCCGGTCGACCGACTGAAAGCAGGCTGCTCTCAGTTGGGCCCGGTTGACTGGCGCGGTCGACCGTGGCATGGGTCGGTCGACTGGACGGTCGACCGACAAACGCATTTTCTGGTGCCTTTTGGGATTCGGATTCCTTTTCTGGATGTGATCGAATTCAATTTGGGTTTCTTTAAATCCAGGGACTCTGTAAATAAGGGCTAGAGCCCTCATGTATTGTATCCCTGAAAATCCCACTGAAATCTCCATTAGAAATTCCTTGAAGAAGGAATAAATTGTAATTGATTGTTGAATCAATAAGATCTCTCTCTTCCTTGCCCCGAGGACGTAGGCACATTGCCGAACCTCGTTAAATACTATGTTGATTGCTTTTCTCTGTTGTTTTCTGTTCCTGTCGTGTTGTTGCTTCTCCGGCTGCATCAAAGTCTCTGCCTGGTGGGCGGATTCCTCAGAGGGGTTGTTTTCCTGCGCACAACAATTGGTATCAGAGCATCCCAGGTTCGGCGTGGGATCGTGTGTTGATTCAAGGGCATTGGTTGCTGTTTGGCGGAGATCGTGTGTCGATCTCAGAGTGGAATTGGGACTATTTGTGGGATCGTATGTTGATCTCAAAACAGCGTGTAGATTGCTCGAGAAATCAATTCAAAGGAGTAGATAGTTTCGGAAACTCTTCGAGGGTTTCGCGTGGAGGTAAAGATCCTGTCTTTATCTAGTTTGTTTTATCTAACTCTGTTTGTTTCCGCATTGCTTTGAGGAATTAGTTGAGAAGATGGCTGGGAAGGTACATCCATGAATCCACATCCGCTGAGGATTGATGTGGTAAAGTTCAACGGCACGAACAACTTCGGTATGTGGAGGTGTGAGGTGATGGATGCGTTGACGACATCTAACCTCGAAGACACTCTACGGTTAGAGAAGAAGAGCTCATCAACAACGGAAGAAGATTGGGACGAGATGAACCGTTCGGCGTGTGACTTGATCAGGTCTTATTTGACACAAGACATCAAGTATCAGGTGTTGCATGAGACATCTGCGAGGCAGCTGTGAGAGATTCTAGAGAAGAAGTATCTGACGAAAAGTATAGAATCACGATTGCAGTTGAAGAGTAAGCTTTATGGTTTTCAGATGCAAAGAGGATGCTCCATCAATGAACACTTGAATCGCTACACGAATCTTCTTACAGATCTAGTTAATGTGGATGTGGAGACCAATGAAGAGGATAAGGCGGTAATCCTATTGAACTCTCTTCCTAGGGAAGAGTGTGAGACCTTTACTCTTACATTGATCAATGGAAGAAAATCCCTTAACTACAGTGAGGTGTCTGCTGTTGTGAGTTATGAAGCAAGGAGATATGACCGATTGTCTTCTTCGGGAAACACAACAGCAGAGGCATTGGCGGTAAGAGGCAGGAGTTCCAATAGGAAGGGAAGAGTTGATCAGGGAAGATCGAAGTCCAGATCAGGCTTCAGAGATCAGAAGAGGAATTAGTGTGCCTTGTGCAAGGAACTAGGGTACTGGAAAGTTGATTGCCCGAAGGCCAAAGGTAAGAAGATGGAGTCAAAGACCGAGGCGAATCTCGCACAAGCGGATGGACAGATTCAGACTCATCGGTATTCTCTCTCTATTACTACTCCTACTGTTGATTACTCAGATAAGGCTGAGTGGATCTTAGATACCGGAGCCACCTATCATGTGTGCCCGAACAGGGCCTGGTTTTCTAATTTTGAGAAGTTAGATGGATGTTATACGGTCATGGGTGATGATCATCCGTGTAATATAGAAGGGATGGGTACAGTCCGTATCAAGATGGAAGATGGGATAGTACGAGAATTGAAGGAGGTGAGGTATGTACCTCAACTCAAAAGGAATTTTATCTCTGTTGGTTCTTTGGAAGCATTGGCCTTATGGTATCTATACGAGATGGTGTTCTCAAGATGACCAAAGGCTTAATGGTGGTTATGAAGGGCGTCCGTCGGGGAAATCTCTTCTACTTGAAGGGTAGTACAGTTACATGTTAAGTGGAGACTTCTAGTTCTTCAGATGATGGTTGCACAAAGGTCTGGCAGGTGAAGGTCGGACAAGAAGGTGAAAGGTCCTTGCAAGCTCCTGCAAAGAAGGGATCATTGGAAGGTGCTACTACCTGCAACTTGGAGGTGAGCACAGCGTTCTGGATAAGAAGAAGGTGAAATTTAGCACCAGTACTCACCGCTCAGAAGGTCTTCTTGATTGTGTTCACGTAAGCATTTGGGGACCTACTAAGACTGCATCGCTTGGAGGTCACAGGTACTTTGTCTTTTTTATTGATAGTTTATCTAGGCATTGTTGGATGTATCCCATGAGACAAAGGTGTAAAGCCCTAGATATGTTAGTGAAGTGGAAAGGAAGAATGGAGAAGCAGATAGGTAGGAAGATTAAGGAGCTACAGATTGGTAATGTTGGAAGAGCCATGAACCAATTCCTACGATTTGGCCAGAACACTGGTATAGGTACTCACTTCACAGAAGGTATATATGGGTTGGCTAAGGAAATAAACCGTTCCTTACTGGAGAAGGTTCGGTGCTTGTTGTCTAATGCATGATTAGACAAATCATTTTGGGCTGAGGCGATTGTGTATGCTAGCCATCTCATAAATGGATCGACTGCGATAGGAGGTAAAACTTTATTGAAAATTTGGTCAGGGAAAGCTGCTCAAGATCATGATTTGCTGCGGGAATTTGAAAGTCTGACCTACTTCAGTGCCAAGGATGGCAAGGTGAATCCGCGAGCAAAGAAGTTTGTATTTTTGGGTGACAAAGGAATATGAAAGGCTACAGGTTATGGGACCCCAAAAATAAGAAGATCGTGTTGAATAGGAATGTCACGTCTTATAAGACTTTAGTGTTGAAGTCTACCGTCTCTCAGCAGGTGGAGAGGACGGAGACCAAGAAAGTATCGCAGCGGGTGAAGTTTGATGCTACTCCACCATCTCTAGTTGGTTCGGTATCAGTGAAGACTTTACCGGATGTGACACCGGGTGAAGATCATGTAGCCAGGGTTGATACTGAACAGGTTGAAGACATTGATGAGAATGTCGAGTTGTTTGCAGCCTTTGAAACCAAGGTAAAACCATGCTCGTGGGTAAAGAAGTATGAATCTCAAGCTTGTGACCGCAACAAGCTCAAGTTGAAGGCCATTGTTCTCCATGACGGTAGTGAGGAGGTTCATATGACTCAGCCAGATAGGCTCACTGCTGAAGATTCAGGTATAAGTGCTTGAGCTTGAGGGAGCTCATTTCAATGAACTACGGTTGGCTTGATCCTTTGGGCAAGGTACGTAGGCAGCCGTAAAGGCGCAGCCATTTGGTGATGCAACCCATATGAAGCTGTTTGGGTTCTCGAGAAGCAGATTGAGACTTCACGTAGAGGTGGAGAGTTGGACTTCATGTAGAGGTGAAGCATTGTGAGCTCGATGAACAGTTGATCTTCTGGTGAGAAGATGGTTAAGCTTGCATAAGGGGGTGTGCATCCAGTTTGTTGAAGCCGATAATGGTGTTCGGTGTGCTCTACTCAGACTTAGTTGGACCGTCAGCTGAAGACATGTAAACTAGATGTAGCCAGTCAATTGGAGAGTCAGTGTTGACTCATGATGATATTCTTCATGAGGTCATATAGTTGCTGAGTGAGAGACATGTTCGGTGATCGGCATGTATGGAAGTTCTCCTAAGGTGAAGTGTAGGGAAGGCATGTGTGGT